>CAEGAE010007020.1:0-97031 GCA_903067095.1 Girardinus metallicus
AGTGGCGCAGTTGGTAGAGTTATTGCCTTGCAGCAAGAAGGTTCTGGGTTCGATTCCCGGCCCGGGGTCTTTCTGCATGGAGTTTGCATGTTCTCCCTGCGCATGCGTGGGTTCTCCGGCTTCCTCCCACAGTCCAAAAACATGACTGTCAGGTTAATTGGCCTCTCCAAATTGTCCCTAGGTGTGAGTGTGTGAGTGCATGGTTGTTTGTCCTGTATGTCTCTGTGTTGCCCTGCGACAGACTGGTGACCTTTCCAGGGTGACCCCGCCTCTCACCCGGAACGCTTGCTGGAGATGGGCACCAGCACCTCCCGACCCCATTAAGGGGCAAGGGTGAACAGGAAATGGATGGATGTCAAGAAAATATCCGGCCAAGTAGAATACTAATGCTGGCACTACAACAAACTTTGTTGAGTTCTTTAAGTGCACTTTGTGATTTAAAAATCATACGTTGATTTTTGGTGTAATCTTGCACCAAAATAGTTTCGGTGCATTTATTATCTATTAATGTTGTAAAACATTTATAGGTAATGTTTTACAGCAGAGGTTAATGTGTGCTGAATGAGATATTAGTTTTAGGGTGATTTTCACACCAAGTAGTCAAGTAGAATCTGTTCGATTGGAGAGCAGAATTGCAACATTTGTTACATTTTCTGCTGGTGCGGCTCACTTTCACACTGCACTTTGTCAAACCATTTGAAAAACCTGTACTAGTTGACTTTCTCACATTGTTCTACTTCCCCCATAATTGTCACATTGTAATCTGTACCCTTGCAGGGCCATTGAGCTTTACATAAAATGCTCCCTGTAGCTGCTAGCAAAAGACCATTGAATGGAGAAGTTCCAGCTCCGCATACGCAGAAGTAGATTTAATTGGGATTAGTAACCAACATGACAGCGGTTTTCTGTTATGAACGTCTAGACACACGCTGCTGAGTCGCTATGACTTCCACATGTCTTGTTAATGAGGGCAAAGACACAAAAACGCATACAGTTACCTAGAGTTATGAAGATACATTTTCTATCTTGTCTACATTAAAGAGAATAACATGATTATTACTAAATCTATTTCTATATGTCCACAACGTGAATACAGCAGGGAAAATCTGAAGCAGTTTTAGGTTAAATTACTTTTAAAATGGTCCTGCTGATACTAACAGCTTTGCCCGGGCCTGTAAACACATCAGTTTTACAAAGTTACAGTTAAGGAGGATATTTGCGATAGTTGGGGGTTCACCTTAGATGGAAAGAATAACTAAAAAAAACAAAAAATACTGAGTGCATATTTCCACTAAAATACACCATCTGGCAATTATTAGCTGCAAAAATGAAAACCCGATGCCTTGGTTGCAGTTAATACTGATTTGTCACTGTATTTTACCTTTTTCTACTCTATTTTCAGTTGCAGACAGTATCTCAACATGGGCACCAGGAGCTGCTTATCACAGCACTACCATGGAAAGCTGAAGTGAAATCGCAGGTTTCCTAATAGCTCCCATAACTCATGTGGCAAATCTCAACTCCATTTAGGGGTTCTTTCCTCCAAACTGGTTCCAGTGCTAAATTCATGATAGAGCTTTCCTACCATCAGTTCTTCCATTCCCCAATGCTGAAAACACCAGCTCTGGGACAGTAGAACTGGGTCCAGTTTGGCCAGAGGGAAAACCAGCTGTTGGAAAACCAACTTATGAAGAAAACTTTGTGAAAGTCTGTTTATTAGGCAATAAAACAATTGGCTTTAATAATTAGGGATCAAGAGTACCAGTGGAAAAACAATTGTTTACCTAACGTCACCTACATCTTCTTTTATTATCACATGTTGTAGATTAAGTAGGTTAATCAACAACAGAATGACATCTTCCATGTATCACATCCATGAGAATCATTTGTAACCTCATCAATACACACTTTTAAAATCCAATTGTGTTTTGCTAAATCTTCGTTTAAATGGTGCAGAGCTGCATTAAAATACACGATTCATTCTGATTGCAATATTTAAAGATTAGCTACCAGAGATAATGAGACTATTTCAGTATTTTGTGAACTGTGGTCTTCTGTAAAATGGCATGGCTTCGAGCTGGCTTAGGGAAAATCAAACTGGTTCTTTGCTTTTGCAAATTTTAACATGAGATACAGAAAGAAGAAGCTTCAGAAACGTAAGCAAAAAACCCCTTGAGATGTTAATGTGTTGCATAACGTGTACTAGTTACAGCACATTTATGTTAACATACAGAAATTAGACATTACTTAAAAAGGGGGTGGAGCTCCAAGAACAGAGAAAAGGAAGACTGTAAATGTCCGCTTCTGTTGTAGAGGCAAGACGGGTTTCAATGTGTGGATTGACACACATTAAGATATATTTGGTATTTGAACTATTAAAATAGGCAGTCAAAAAGTATATAAAAGGAGGTTTCAGCTATTCACATCCATTTGTTTTTCCCATCCCCACAAACAGAAGAAGTTCACTGTAGAGGTATAGTCAGCCTCACAACACCCCTAAACCATGACACACATCCCATCTAGAGCGGGAAAGTGGGATGAGTTGAGGACACGGTATGATGGAAAAGAGCCATAAGGAAAACAGAACTGTGTGTGTAATTATGTAGATGTGTTAAATATGCAAACGCAAACTAATTAGTTTATGTGTAAACACTGTAAATGTTACAGCTCTGTGGAGATGTAAGGTGGGAGCGTTCCTAATGTGATGTTACATATCCATTAACAAATCAATTGCTTTGTGCTGTGTAATGATTTTTGATTAAAAAAAAAAACAAGAAGCTTTGTGAATATTGGGCAACTTTCACTGATTTCATCTCATTGAAACTGTCTTCAGCCCCCCGCCCCCATGTCCTGTAGGGTATGATTCATCCGAGCTTAATTATTTACCACAGCTTTCTGCCAGCCACATCACAAAGAATACCAAATAAAGAGGTTTGGTTCTGAGGGCGTTATACACTACAAACCAATGTCTGCATTACAGAAGAAAAGATTGAGTTAATCGACAAGGTACATCACTTTTGTCGTAAATCCGTAACTGAAGGAGGAATTGTTGCAACATTTTCTTCGTCTTTCTCCTTGACTAATGACACCGAACAGACAGGAATGAGCTGAGACAGTCTACTTAAAGCATAGATGCTAACGAATCCACCTAATCAGTGAAAGGAAATGATCTCTACGAACCTTTTGTTGAACAAAAAAAAAAAAAAAACTTCTGGAGTGTTCAGATGTTTGTTTCTTGATTTTCCACATCAAAGTTTGCCTTTCAGAAAAATGTGTAAAATCAGTTGCATGGAAAGCTGTGTGTAGATCTGTTTAACAGTACAACATTTCCTCATTGCGTAACATTTTTAGATGCCTGGAGGTTCAAAATTAATCTTTAAACAAATCCGCTAATACATACCCTATGGAAATTTCCACCCATCTATCCCCTCTGGAAGGAAACTCATTCTGTGTCCCAGATATGAACAAGACTTGAAGCAAACTGTGTGTATCAACAAACATAATGGACTTTTTAAAATGCTGACTGAATCTGGTACAGAGTGCCATTGTCCGCAATGAAACAAAAGGCCACTCAGTGAGGAAGAAGGTTTTTCCCCAAAATCAAGATAAAAAAAAGCCAAAACTTGGGACACAAAGTCTGAAAGACTGAGAATGACATCCCGATTGCTAAGTACATGGGTGGCAGCATCACGTTCACAGAAAAGGTCATTTAAAAATTGAAGCAACATTTAGAGTCCTCATCCAAGAAGTTGAAGTTTTAGCTTCAGAATGGACAGTCATCCTGAGCATGCATAGTCTTTAGATACAGAATACAAACATCTGGTTTCAGCTGTTGGTACTTTTCTGCAAACCACACTAGAAAATATGATTTAAAAAAAAAAACAAACGTTAAGGAAAAAAGAACTTGAATGAACCCATCCATATGTGTTTCTTTCAGGTGCATGAGAGATTGAACAGCTGAGGATCCTTCATTACTCTCCGAGTGACAACAGTGTGTCAGCATGCCAACATCAGTAAACATTAAAAATCCACTACTATAATAGGAAGGCTGCAGGAGATAATCTGATATTCACATCAGTTGAAAACGGACATACTGATCGTTTTTGATGCTAAATTTGGCTGACGGGGAGAAACTACGAAGGGGAGCATGATGGAGAAAATCAGAGCAGAAAGTAAAACGAGAGAGACCAAACTTGTTACAAGAGTCTGCTCTAACAAGATGAAAAGGCAAACCCTCGCCGCCTGTTTCTGAGTGTTTGACTGTTAGAGGAAATAAGGTGGTAACACCATGAATCAGTAGCTCGCTTTGATCATGTCAATGATGGTGGGAAGGGAGAAGAATCAAATGTTTGGAAATGTGTCATACTAATGAACTTTACAATAAAAGCATCTGCTGTAGCTAAAGATTTCATTATATTATAGAACCTAAGAAATACCTCTAAGACAACACTCAAAGTTACTGACATGATTCTATCCGCATGTTGTGGCTTATTCGGATATAAAGAAATATTTTACTAAATGACAAAGATCCTTCGTAGTCTGGTTGCCATTATATACCGGATTCTCCCATTTGCTACTTCGAGTCAAATAATGTAAAGCCCCACAGCTATGCTATTTCACATCCAACTGGCACCTTAAGATCGGAGACGTGGGTGTTGGCTAAGGTTAATGAGGATTTTCAGGAATTACCGCCGTCAATAGCTTTTTTTCTCTAGTTGCATTTGAATCAAGTTGTTCAATTGTGCACTTCCTCTGTGGAAGACAAGATAATTGTAATAAGTGGGGATGTTTGCCTTATGTTTTGGGGCAGTTGGGGTAAGCGTTCGTCAAAACTGACAAGAAAGTGAAGAGTCTTCGGAAAACCGCTATTGTTTTGACCTCCTTTGATAATGATGCTGAAAATGTGAGGATATCTGTGGCCACTATGATCTTTACTGTGGCATGCGAATATTTGAAGTCTTAAGGAGACATTATCTGAACAAAATTATAGATGTTTTTATTTTAGAGTCATTTCAACGAGCTAAAACCTCATGCTGATATCGTTATGCAGATTTTGAGCTGAGTCACTTTTGAATGTAAGGTCTATTTTTAAAAAAGAATGCTAAGATCCAAAGTAAAGTGCTCTGTATAAGTCTCTTAAGTCTCCTTTTTCCACAAAATATAAAAAAAATTTAGTAAAATTTTGTCACAAACTATCAAAAACTAACGCATAATAGTGACGTGGAAGAACAAATAAAACTTCTTAGTGTGAAACACAAAAACACAATGTACTCATTGCAAATAAAGAACAGTGGTTTTGAATTTGGATGTGATGGTAGAATAAATACTTGTCAGTCCAAGAGGGGTTAAATCTACAGCCAGTTTCACATCTCAGTAATGATATAAACATGTTGCGTGAATCAAGCTTGCCAGAATCACTAACCAAGACACAAAATAATGTGCTGCATTACCATCCAGAAACACTCAGAACTACCCCACAGCGTTACGTTCAGAATCCTTACAACTGTACAATTTTGTTATTTTTACAGCAATTTCTGGAGGACAGCAAAATTACTGGATTTTGATTTGTTTTTCTAGCAAAATTATACCACTTGGAAATGGGTTCTGTGTAACGACCATCAAGCCGCCATTTCGAGAGTTATAACTGAGAAAAACAGTAGACTTAATCACTGACTGCAGTAAATCTATTTACTGTCAATGTAATTTCCCAACATAGATGTCTTCAAATACACCCATATCTGTCAAATTTTGGATTTGGGAATATGGGAAATGTCGCTGTCAGGTGCTACTGTCAGAGCAGGTGGGGGGGGGGTTAAACTAATGTAAGAGCAGTGGGGGGAGGAAGGGATATTTAAGGGAAAATACTAATACAGGAGCAGGGTGGGAAAGGTGTGTAAAAACCCCCCGTAGTTTCCCTTATGAATACACCATCCATCCTGTGATGGAACTGGACCCGGTTCATCATTATTAAGGGACAGAGAGAAACTCTCTTCCCTGAGTTCAGGTCCAGAATCTGCTTTCTGATCCGGACCCGGCTCACTGTCCACCGGCAATTCTGAGCCAACACAGTGCACATTATTTGTGGATACGTTTGAATCACCGAATGTATACAGCATGACTAAACATAGCATACACATGAAAGCATAGCGGTGTCACCAACGTAGCCCAGACTTGCTAATAACATGACGTTAGCTAAAGTCAGCTATCTCATAGTAAAAGTACTGCTTACCGTTCTTTGTGCAACTTAAAATGCCGAGCAGTTGGAAGCTGTTGCATCCTCTTCTTGCAGGTTTTGCATGTTGCACTCCGTTTTTAGTTGGATACTCCACAATTGATGTACCCAAAAGAAATTACTTGCAGGAGCATATCTGCTTTGAGCGTTTTTTCCCCCGTTGTTATTTTAAAATCCTGTTAATTTGATTGGTTGTGCTGCAGCTTGCACACACATACATTCGGAGTGTGGAAAGACAGAGGGACGGTCTGCACCTGTTAATACAGAATGAGTGAAATTAATTAATGGGGCCGCTTTATAAATAATGTGTTTTAAATTTTAAGACTTGGGTAAAATATCAAGTCTTTTCAAGTAAACAGCTTCAAGTCAAGTCAAGTCCCAAGTCAATGGTGTAAAATTTTATGACTCAAGTCCCCACCTCTGGTCAAAAATCATGTAGAGCGCGAGGGAAGAATAATATTTTTCATGCAAGCACAGAACTTAAAAAAACTAATAATTTGCACATCAATAATTTAGCTTTCAGTGTCAATCAAATTAAGTTCATTTATATTCTGCTAGTTCACAATGTATACTGTCAATTTCAATTTTCAGTCATGGAGCATTTTTTTCTGAGGTGTTACTGAAGCTTAAAATTAAGAAATTATGTTTTTTTCATCAGCAGATTACAATAAAAATATGGTAAAAATGTTATTTAAATGTGGGATGTAAGGCCACTTTTGATTTGGATTCTTTCTGATTCTACATGTTTTTCCAGCTTCCTGCCACAGTCCAAATGCATGCATCTTAAGGTAAAGGGCAATTCTAACTTGCCCTCAGGTGTCAGTGTGAGCTCATGGCTGTTTGTGCCTGAGATTGGGTCAGCTCCTGTGGCTAATATGGGTAAAATGAAATCAAGTGTGCAGCAAACGATGGAATGACAAAGCTGCTTTAAGTGATCGCCTGTTTAAAGAGCTGTGAAATCAAGTTGATGCGAAATGATTTGTTGCTTTAGTAGTCACGGCATTCTGCCTATGCAGACAGTCCGCTACACTATTCCATCACTGCTTGTTTTTGAGTCTTTGGAGGACAATGTGAAGCTAAGCCTCTCCGGAACACACACCACCGTCTACGCTTATCAGATATATTCAAGATCCACATTGATTATAATTATTACCTCACTTCAACCTCCTCCCACACTAAACTCACACAAATCAAGCCTGCAGCTACTGAATCAGATACAATGACAACTGTTATGTTGGCAAAAGTAAAGAGGTGAAAAAGGGCAAAAAAGACATCCTGAAACATCTTAATCAGATGCATCAGTCATGAAAACATCCTGCATTTCTATCGGTGACCCCTGAGTGAGGGAAAGATGTTTTACTTTCTGGCAACTAGTGAGTGAAAAATGGAAATTTCCAGCCTATGTCGTCAACTTTAGAAACTGCTAGGTTTTCTGAATGACATTAAAAGTAGACACTTTGGTCAGTCCTGTGCACGTCCTCTATGGTTCTCCTCAGTGCTGCCGTCACAGCCTGCCTGACTCACAACCCCATATCTCTGTTCATTTGTTTAAAGCTTTTTATAAAGTTACCATCATCTGCACAGACAGGCCCAGCATGTCCTTGCTCTGTTCCGTGTCCAGTAAAAGTCCCTGAGGTGGCAGATGCACCTGTCCTTCAGAAGGACGGCTCAGCCTCTGCTCAAAACTGCTGTCAGGACCACAGTTCTTCCTCCTGAAGAATGCCTCACAATGCCTCAGGGAAAAAGAGGAAGTAATAATGACAAAAGATACAAGTGCTAAGAGAAAGAAGAGGGGTGCTTAATGTCCTCATGCTACAGCAGCCGAGGCATGCCAGTGATTCCTAATGATTGCAGGATTTATACCGCTGTTGAAAATGGCCCACAGAAGGAAATTGAGTCATATTTTTTAGTTACATTAAAGTCTAGGAGCGGTTCAAAGAGCAATCATTGTGTTGTGTGCTAACCAGAAATACACTTTCGCATCAATAATGTCTACAAAGCGCAAAGGAAGCCCTCAATGGGAGCAACTGTGGAGTATCAAAGGGTTTTCTGCACACCGTCTAGAGTGCGAATGTGTGGTTTAGGAAGCAGTTTCAGTACACCTTTAGTCATCTGCACTTCTTACATTGAAAATGTTATCGAGTTTTATATACTAACAAAGCAAATGCAGATATAGCAAGCTCCTTGGGTGTTCTTTTTGCTAAACTAAAAGCACTCAAATTTTGGGACAAAAATGCAGCTATGATCCTCCACCGGAAAAAACATGTTCAATCACAGGTGAGACAAACATCCCCCTTCAATTTATCTGATGCACTGAGAAACTCCTTCCAAACATTTATCTTCCACTCCACTCTCTCCCTGCATTCCTCTTCATCTCCTGCAGTTTTCAAAAAACATACAGCAGAGAGACGGGGTCAAGGGTCATATGTGCATGACTGTTTTAATGCTTGATCCTAATTTATGCAGTGATGGATTTAACCCCTTCCAAAGTAACCATAAGCCCACTTTAAACCAGCACAAAAGACATAAAACAGAAATAAAAGAGTAAAGGAAAACCGAAAGCATTATCTGAATGCTGGCACAAATCAAAACAGAGGAGAAAAATATAAAGCTTCAGATAGAAGTACAGAAAGTAACTAATAAATTCATTTTAACCGTTTTCAATCGGTTTACACTCATACTCTCATGAGATTGTTGTCAGTACTTAAGCCTATTACATGGCCGGGTGCTTTTATCATTTCTACAGTTTCAGTTACATCACATTCATATCTAAATTCAACATAAGACGAAGAACAAAAGTATCAAATTTCAGGCCTAAATACTGAAACATACAACTCTGCATACTTACAGTGGCCATCATGGGCCATTTATTACAAAATTGGTTGCTGGTGAAGTTGGATTACTTCCGCAACAGATGATCGAAGAAGATATTGAGTGAGCAGAAACTGATATCATGAATCACAGGTTGGGCAAAATTGGACGGTAAAAGATTGAAAACTGTTACATTCAGACAGTAGAATCAGAATTAGTCTTAAAAGGAAAACATGGATTCATTCTGCCTCCTACAGTTGGTGAAGTTTGGTGGTGGTATATCAACAGCGGGTGTGATATTTTCATCAACTACTTTCAGTCGCTTAATACTAATTAGGAATCCTTTAAACACCACACTAACCTACTGTTGTTGACCATGTCCATTCCTTTAAGACCATAATATACACATTTTTTGATGGATGCCTCTGGGAGGATAATGCACCAGGTCGAAAACCATCAAATGATCTCAAACTGGGTTATTGAACATTGACAATGAGTTCACTGTCCTCCGGTGTCCCCCCCTGTCAGCAGACTCAGTTCAGGTGGAGCATCGTTGTGATGTGGAGGATAAAAAGATTCACATTATGGATGTACAGCAGAAGACTCTGCAAGGTGCTATTGACCAAAATGTCTGGAGGATGTTTCTGACACCTCGCTGAATTTATGTTCAAAAGAATTAAAGCAGTTTTGAAGGAAAAGAGAGTACAACCTGACACAAAAAAATGTATCTAATAAAGGGGTAAAAATGGCATCCAGGTTGAAATGAATGGCCCATTCTAGAAGTAAAGAGGAAATTGGGCAACAACCTGTAAAAAGTTGAAGAAACTGCCTGAAGAAAAACCCAAGTGTATTTTCACTTTTGAGTTGCTTAGGGATGTTATCGGAGTCTGAAGGTAAACTCTTTACCCACAGAGAATGCTGCATTGGTCTTATTTATCGAGTGGTCTGTTGTGTTTCACCGAGCTCAATTAATTCGCATCTATATTTTAAATGTGTTTGAAAAACACTCAATTCTGTGTAGTTTTCCTTGAGTAGGTGAACAAAGGGAGAAAATGTACCTTTTACCCACAAACTATGGTTTGATGTTGGTGAGGTTGACAGGAAATCTGCTGTGGATTTTAATCACTGATGTGCAACTATTTGAATCAATATACATTTCTAGCTGTTACATAGAAAGATTTATGGACAAACAGTTTAAATGAGCAACAAGCCTTAACTTTTTCATGTAAATTATAGAAAATGTACCTTTTTATGCATGCATCTGTGGGTTTAACATGATCTGCACTGACCTGTGCTCTATATAAGCAGAGTTATGACAAGCCTGCCAGGATGTGTTCATAACTAATGACGTCCCTGGCTGCAATATGGGTATGTGTCTGTAAAAAGCGCAACAGAGAGTGAGAGCTTCAAAAACACTTTGATCTTCCCAGGTTTGACACCAATCGCTGCCAGTCTAGGAAGCTTCCTCTGCCTTATTTCTGTACAGCTTCTACTTTTACCTTTCTTCTTGTTCCCCTCTCTTGCTGGAAGTTTCTATGTTTGCACCTTCTGTACAAATCTTCCCAAGAAACATCTTTTATATTTCCAACTGATTTAGTTTGTCTTTCATACTTTAGCAAAAATGCTAGGATTTCTGTCAACTGTCAACGTTTCCTTTAAGATATAAATTTTCTCTGATTTTACTTGATTGCTTCTAAGGATTCTATCAAGTTTCCAGCCAACACCAATGCAGAATATTGCAGCAGGAGAGGATGTTCTAGTAAGTCTCTGTGTTTTATGTTGCCAATAACAAACTGACCAAAGAAGTTTGGGGTAATGAGTTTGTGCAACATTTGCCAACAGAAGTAGAATACAATAGGAGCAGAATGATGGTAGGTCCCTTCTTAGAGGTGGGGGTTTTTATATAAAATCAAGTTTTTGAGCTTTATAATATTATTCCTTTTATAAAATTTTTTCAAACATGTTTGAATAATCTGTGGCAACCAGGTTCTCCAGACTAGCGGCAGCAACTATTAGCAAACACCTGATGGAGCCGAGAGTCTGCTGAGCTAATCATGCAAACTAATTCTCAGTCCAAAGCTCTGAATATTATTCCGCTTGGAAACGAAATAATGGAAAGGCATCGTTGTGATGACGCGCTGAATGTGGAGTGTTGGAAAGAGGACAAGCTTTTTAAAGAGACAGAGGCCAATTTCAAGGCGTCAAAATAAAATATATACAGCATTTTCATAAGAAGTGGAGGTAACGTAGCTACTTGACTGAGCTATAAAATGGCACTATGTGCCTGGAAAATGTCCTCTTTTATTTTTCATAGCTTCATGGGAGAGAGACCCTAAAGAGCCCAAAATAAATCAAGTCATCTGAAAGAGTCTCATTGGTGGAAAAGTGCAAAGTCAAAGGATATTTACTATAAAGCTAATGATGTAAGCTCCCTTAGAAAGGCCTGTATATGTGAGCAAGAAAGTGAAGCCAATCCCTGCAAAGAGGAAGTTGCTGTTACTTCTCAGACTCTGCAGAAAGCTCATCTAGCATTAAACACTTCATATAAAAGCAAAATGTATCAGGCAGATAGCTAACTCTTCTAATGCATATAGTATGAGAGAGAAAGTACAGTCACGCACTGCTTTAAGTGGAAAAAAAAAAAAACTCAGATGAATGTACACGCCATTTGTTTGGACAAAAAAAAGTAGCAAAATGGGATTAGTGAGTTTTCATAGCTACTTTGTGCTCTAAAAAGCAAATACAATGATCAAACACATTTGCATATAGTTTCTCAATAAACTAACAAAAAAGGTTGATTCTACTAATTTTATTTTTACATGAACAGAAGAAAATGTACGGTATTTCTACAATCCTATTTAGACGACTCCAGATTAAAATATTTCTAGACATTTTCTTCAGGTGGTGAAAAACATGTTTTCTCAGCATTTAAGACAAATTATAGGTGAAAGGGTTGTTGTCAAAGAGATGTGGAGACACTCTAAATACAAGTAGGTTTAAAGGAATAAAGAGTCTTCAGCATGAAAATAAAAGCTCAGTCCAAGGTTATTTAAACATAAGGACTGCTTGTGATCACTTTTGTGCAATATAACGTATATTATTCAGATGATTCAGAGATTGGGGCAAGGTTTTAAAGACTTTTAAGCTATTGAATTCATTACATATATGAAAAAAGAAGCAACGTAGAACAAATAAAGTTAGACTAGAAATAAATATAATCAGAGAAAGAGCTCCGAGATGCTGTTTATTGGGCCACTCTAAACTACAAAACCCCACAAAGATGGACTTTATGGAAGCTGTTAGGAAAGGAGCCATTGCTCAAAGGAAAACCTTGACTTTTAGATAATGGGGAGATAAAGCCCTGCTCACTAAAGATGTTTAGGAACCAAAGAGTTCTCCAAAATATTGAAACAAATGTAAATAGGCAATGCATCTTAGTATGCATAAAGTATCTTAATACTTTTATTTATAGTTTAACCGACAAAATTCATTTATGAACCTTTTCTGAACTGTGTCGAAAGAGCGTAGATGAGGATTAGGCTGTGTAGTATGAATATACTTTATCCTTTCTTCTCTGCTCTAGAGAGGAAAATTGCAATATCTCACTTATAAAAAGGGCCAGCTGAACATCTAAAGCCTAATTAGCATTTTTTCATCAAAACACACAAATGACCAAGCTTGAACCTTAAATGGCAAATTTCTTACTTATAAAAACTATTTCATTTTACTTTTTCCCCTCTAACAAAGCAATGTAGATGCAAAAAGTAACAAGTCACATTTTTATCTAAATGAATGGCTTTAACATTCAACTCTGACTGGCTGCGCTGCGGTTCCAAGCTGTTACTGAGCCTTTTTAAAGAGGAAATCAAATATTTGTGAGATGATTTTAAAGATTTACATATTCAGCGCGAGGGCTGCAAACAGAGCTGAGATGTTTATCTCTTTCCTCCCATCAGATTAAGTGCAACATTGCAACATCTCACGCTGTGTCGCATAAAGAGCCGATCTTATTTTACATTCCTTTAGTTTGTCAGTGAGAAGATTCATTATTATTGGCAAAGACTTATTTAAAAGAAAATGACAGACGAAAAGCATTTCTGATTTGATAGTGTTTATTCTCAGATCAGCAGTCTCATGCGTATTTTATCCCTTATATTACTATTGCATATCGTGTCATGATTTAAATTTAATTATTGTACATTCACCAATATTCCTTTTGTGGAAATGTATTAGCTTCAGCTGAAAGAAACGTTAGAAATGTTCTGAGAGGACAAAGTGCTATAATTTGTTCTTCATCTTCACACTATTTACCAGTGTAAATAGTGTGAAAAGCACAAAAAATGGAAAAGCACAAAAAATGACAATATGTAAATTTTTTAATTATAACATTAAACAAAAAAAACTGATACTTTTAATCTAAAAATTACCAACTTCCTGTGTACTTTTTCTCTTGATATACGTTATGTTTTATATTTACTCTTTTTGACTTGCATAGCCACCTCCTCTTCTCAGCTTCTGTTGAAAAACAGATAATCATTATAGTATTAACAATTTCGTGACAAAACATTTAAACATAACTACAAGAAATAACTTAAGATGGTGTGCCAATTGAAAAAATGCCAATTTTTTTTCTTTTCCATCGAGTAAGAGTGTGATCTTCCCACACAGCACTTGTGACAAAGTGGTTCGGTTTGTGTTCACCACTTGTCCCTTATTCTTATTGCTGATTCACTTACTTTCTACAGTTGGTTATATTGCTTAATTTAAACATTACTTTGCTTCTCTTACTATCCCAGGTTTGCTTGTGTTAGCATTATGTTGGAGTTTCCATCTATTTATATGTTTAGGTTAAAGCTACTACTTCTGGATTATTGGTTGAATTTGTTTCTTTTGTTTCAAAATATATTCATGGTATTTGTTTTCCCTTTTACTCACCATTGTTTGTGTGCAGCGGGGCAGGAGTGTGGGAGGGGCCGGCCCAGTATTTCCTGCTTAAATGGCTGGATGATGTCATCGATTACCTTGCTGGGTTCTACCAATTAGAGAGTTTTCTTTGGAGTATTGCTTTGCTTGTTTTTCTTTAAAGTAACTTTTTGAATTATCTTGTATTACATGATTTATTTTGCAGGCCATTTCATTATGTAGATGAGTTTGCAAATTAGATTAATAATTTTATTCTTGTTTCTCTGTTTAGATTTTGTTTTTGTTGTTTTTGACCTGTTTAATTGTGGCTTGGTCCACTCAAGTGCAGGTGTGTTGCCAACTGGCTGTGAAAACAGTGAGTTCTTGAAAGCCGGGGAGGGGCTGTCAGAGTCAAATGTAACAAAAGTCACCAGAAGGATCTGGAACCGGTGGCTGATGCTGTTTTTTGTTCACCTTGCTGATCCTTGACCTCACTACTTTACAGCACTTACATTTAAAACTCAAAGCTGAAGACAGACAAAATGCAGTAAAGTACTAATTGATAAGTTTGTTTGTTGAATAATTTATTCATTCAACAAGCCTTTTAGATGTTTTTCAAAACAATGTTCACTTGTAAAATTAGTTTTGAAAAGCAAAAAACAAGAAGTTGCAGCAGAAAAAAACTGTTTTTTACTGTGTTTACATTTATTATCATACTTTCTTTGCCTCATTTTAAACAAGTCCAAAGATGCAGAATTAATAAAATAACTATAAGGGCGATTCAAATATATATATATATAGAGTCTGCACGAGTCATCCACCAGACCAAAATCTGCTCACAGAGGAACCACTTGACTGAAGAAGCAGAAGATTAGATGCGCACTGCAAGGCGTACAGGCAGAAAAGATTGAAGGAGGATAGGCAGAAATGTACTTTTTTCCCCCCACTCCCTCACTTTATTCTTGTGAATTTTGAAATGAAAACTAGTTGTGCAAAAAATAGGTGATATCTGTTCGAAGGATAGAGGATGAAAAAAATAGAATTTCAACCAGCAGGTCTATTTCCTGAGTGAAAGTACAGCTGAGTTGGTTTCAAAAGGAGATAAAAAGAGGAAGAGTGAGAAGTAACAGCAGCTTCATTTTCCAGCTCGCAGTTGGTGCGGATGAAACCAGATCAGACATTGTTGCAGAGAAAGGCGTGCCAGTATGGAAATAAGGGAACACAGTATAGCGAGATGGAAAAACAGCATGGAGGGTATTGTCAAAAACACACAAATCTGCATTTTATTTACCCAGTGCTTTTAAACCTGTAAGGTTTCCCAGAAAATCATAGTTTTTCCTACAATTGGATTTGAACTGATGATAAAGCACTTTTTAAAGCCTGATGGAGACAAGTTATGGTTTATATTTATAAAAATAGGAATAACCATGTTCTTCACTTCTTTCCAGTGAATCAGAACAATAGGTAATTTTGATGTCTTTTAGAGAGTTAGACCTATTAAAAATGCCAAAACAAACCAAAGACAACATTATTCATTTTATTATTGACAGATATCCACTGAGTAAATGGCAGTTAACCAGAATCAGGTGACTTTCAGGTTGATCAACCCTGCAACCAGCCAATATTAACCAGAAAATCCAATATTTTTTTAATTTGTGAACGCACCATAATAAAGCACAGCTATACTGCTCTGACAACAATACTCTGATGTGGAGGTAAAGGAAATATCTAAAAAGAAAAAAAAAAAAATGAAGTCATAGGAAGCACATAAAAGCAAGTGATTTAAAAAAGGTTGTATTTTCTGACACATTGACAGGTGTTTGCAGTTCACTCAGGCTGCCAGAGCGTTAGACTTGAAGGACTGTAGGAAGGCTGGTAAGAATACAGCAAAGTTGATGTTTTTTATCCTTTTGAATGATTCTACAAGTATTTTAACTTTTTGCCTTCGGTGATGTTTTGACAGGACCACTCCGAAACATTAATATTTCCAGTTAGAAGGTGGACGAAAAATACTCAAATCTCTAAGGAGTATAAATATTTTTCTGCTTTGGGTTTAATGTTTTCTTATAATAAACCAGAATCAACTTAAACCAATTAATCATAAGATAGTAAAACTAGTTTAAAATGTCAAACCCGTTACCCCTTTATCTGTTTTAAAAATATCAATGAAGTTTTACAGAGGCTCGTCTCTCACCTTTGCAGTGTGATGGAACCTCTTCTAATAGAAATAATTAACGTCGGCTCATGGCAGGCGGGCTAGAAAAGCACATTCTGGAGGCTGTTCATAAATCCGAATGATTTTATCCCCATGGCAAGATGAGATAACAAATGGCTACACAGATATGATTTTTGCACCTCCCTTTTTACAGTGTAGAAATTTAACATGTCTGAAATCTGAAAAGGATTTCCACAGGTTGGAAAAACTCCAGCTTCTATTAAACAAACATTGTGTCTCAAAATATAAAGCGCTTGTTTTATTCACAATATCAGATCTTTCAAGTTAATCTAAATTACTTTGCCTTGTATTCTTACAACATGGCTAACACAAGTGAGCTTAAAATCCAATTACTTTCTTCATCTAATAAATTTTACCAGAATTTAATATTTTCAATAAAAGCCGAAGCCAGATAAGACTTAATTTGTTGAGATATTTATAATTATGTAAACATGTGCAGAAGTTTCACACTCGTTTTACAGTCTTATGTTTTGACTTCATAGCATGATTAACTTTGTAATTACAAACATCACTGTATTAAATGTAATAAGAACTCAAACTATCAATTTCCAGTCTCAAAAGGCTGAGTTGAAGTGGTTAAAGGCAATCAAAATGCAGCCCTCTCCCCCCATTTCTTCACCTCTTCTGGAACAAATGTGGGTGGCCAGTTTAAATGCCAACGCCACCAACAGATCCAGCAGCCAGCTCATGTATTCTGCTACAATGCTGAAAAAGCATAGCAGAAGAGAACAAGGTGCTGCCAATACGACATTTTTTTATTCTCAGAGTATACAAGCAAAATTCCTTATTGTCAAGTGATGCAAATATAAATACAGTTTGGACATCTATACTACATTTCGGTTGTTGGGACCGCCTCAAACACTGAAACGTAACAAAATCAACTTAAGTAAAGTCAAAGAGCCATTTGGAAGGATAATTGAGAAGCCAGCTGACCAGAAAAAATAGGAAGTTATTATCATTGCCTTCTATGGGAAAATCATACTGCGATATTTCACAAAGCGGGGACTCAAACTAGCTTTTGAACCTTTAACGCAACCTTGATCCTAAAATTAACATGTAGCCTTCTGTGGTGCAACACAGTGCAATTCAACAGAAGCTCCCTGCAATAATCATATATCACCTTTGTTTTGTTGACCTTGTCTCAGAGAGTTGTTGATGCAACTCTTGGGTAATCCATGAATTTTCAGTGCATTTCTCTGTGCAAAAGGCTGTTTCTTATATTAGTTCCATTAGCATCTAAAAATCTGAGCTCAACACTCAATGTGAAGAAACCAGTGGGTGGCTCTCGCCTGGAGGTCTTCAGAGTGAATGTTTTTATTTATTTGTGGGTTTTGTGCATATATTTAAAGTAAAGCAATAAAAAGTAGCAGAGAGTGAGATTTGAGGTCAAGCAAAGCATTTACACGTTTCTTGAAGCTGCAATCAACGCCTCTGCCTTTACTCGCTCTGTGTCTTACATGAATACTTGGCATTGCTTGTTTTTTTTAACAGTAAAACAAAACTCATAATTTAAGCTGTAGCCAATGTCTTGGTCACTGGCTACAGAGTTCACCGACAATATTAAGGGAAAAGAACAACGTGTAACATTTTTTTTATTCTACTTCAAACTAGTTCAGTGTTTTATGCAACAACAGGACCTCATCAGTCTTAATGCAGAATAATCGCCTCTGCATTTGGGACTTGAGTTAAAATAAGAAGTACAGGTGAGTATTCTCAGTGGCCTCGGGTGTGACCGAGGCAGTGATAGAAAATTAAAGCAGTCATTCAAATTAAAACAGAAGACCTGTTTCTGCTTCAGATGGGGAATGTTGGAGAAAATAAAACAAACCAGATGAGCTTCAAGTGAAATTGGATCAGGAGTGATGGTAATGGTCGGCATGGGGCGACCTGTAGTTGATGAGATTGCTTTGGTTGGAGCTACAGCTTCCATCTGACAACCACTCTTGTTCTTCTCATTCAGTACAAATCAATAGCTTACGGTGTTGCTTCTATAATCCTACCGAAAAGGTCAGAGCCTCTCATTATTACCAGGATGTGCTTAAATCTCAATCACATGCCCCTCTGCACTCAGCAGGGATAGATCAGGCTTTTAGGGCTGCTTTACAATAAGCTTCAGTCAATCTGTTCATTTAGTCTGTGCTCACTAAAGAAAGTTAGTCAACAGAAGGTTCCAAAGCACTGGAAGTAAAAAGATGGATAATAAGCCTGAAAAAAGAAATCACCTCCAAAACTATTGACTGAACAAAAACATTTTTCTGTTAAATCCTAAAGTAGTAAATAGTCTATAATAATAGTTTGGATGTAGATGCTTGGTTTATTTGTTCTGAACAAGCTTTTATTAACTCACATTTAATAATGCTGCTAAATCAAAACAAGGAGGAATTTCTAGAGCTATGTTTTCATAAAGCAGATAACATGAAAATGTGTGATATTTATAGAAGAGACAGCCGCCATTCTCCACTATCTACCAGATGTTTCATCCAGTATTTTTGTACAAATTCTGCAGCTACAGACTCTCATGGATTCCAATCAAAGGTACTACAACATCAATGTTCTCCCAGAAGGTGGAAATATACAAATAAAACATCAAGTTTCATAAGAAATGTTCTTACAAAACAGTTGCAGCTAAGGATTTTCTTTTATAGGAGCTGTGGGAGGGAGAATTGACAGCACTGTTGATTTGAAGCAAGATGGTTTACAAACTACCTCTATATGTGCATTCCCTCTGGTCTCTATAAATTGCCCTTAGGTACAAATGTGCTATTAGTGTGTGCATGCATAATTGTCCTGTATGTCGTTATATTACTCTGTTATATACTGGCATTCTATCCAGGGTCTCTCGCTCAATGACTTCTAGATATAGGCTCCAGCTCCCCTACAGACCTCCAAGGTAAGCGGCTATAGGCGATGGATGGATTGACAGGCTGACGGTTACTTTTACACCCTTTTCTCCCAGTCGTCAATTTCTTCCACTTACTTTTGGAGAAAAATCAGGACGTGAAAGACGTGAAAAACCCGTAAAAACAGCTTCACTGCTGTTGTGGTTTCTGGAAAGTAACATTGGCCCGTACTGGGCCACTGCTCAACAAATGTCAGAAAAACACAAAAGATACAATAGATTAAAAATCTTAAGCAAATCTGAATTGGATGAGTATAAACTGAACAGAAAATCTTTATAACGGTTTGGGATGTGTGAAACCTTAGTAATATTTGTGAAATCATTGTCATTAGAATCACTTTAGAATAAAATACAATATGTAGAATAAACACATTGTACAGATTCTGTAGAAATAGTTTTACAATTTATAAAACACTTACAGTGGACCCCCAGTCACAAATCCCTCCCACAAATACAAGAGACCCCCTCTACAACACTTACAACTGCCTATTTTAATTGTTCAAACACCAAATACACCTTGACACACAGTGGACACCATCTTGGTATCTACGGTCTTCTATGCCAATCTTCCTGGATTGGCAGCTTTGCAAATGCCAGCCAATAGGATGTCAAGTAGCATTGCATCCAGATACTTCAGCTCCTCAAGTTGCAATTTCTTTCAAACATTATAGATATGTTCTCTGCAAAAATCTTTGCATAGGCAAACTTTCTGCAAATAATTTCAAGTTGCATTCCAGAGAAAAGTGCTGGATAAATCAATAATTAGGTAGGGGTCATCTGTGATCTACTGACATAAGCAAGTCCCCTGAATATTGTTAAAACCTTGTGAACTCTCCAACAAGCTGGACACATTGTTACACCCAAAACATAAAGTTTAGCCAGTCTGATGAAATATATTATAAACAGCAGAAAAAATTCTAAATTGTTAACTCCTAATGCCAAACTCTTAAAGACTCTTTTGCAGCAACTGAATCGCTGCAGTTATGAGATTTTTATGAACACAGAGTTGATGCATCACAGTAGCAAGGCACTCCCCGCCTACAGTCTGATTAGGTGCTACTCTCTAACCCATAGCAGTGGTTAATTTGTCATTCTGGTGCAGTTATGTTCTCGGTGGAGCTCTGGGAAACAGGGTGGAGATGTGTGTCTTCTTCACGTACAGAGGCTCAGCCTTCTAAGGTGCCATTTACCTTAATTGCAGAAGGCAAGAACAGTTTGCCTTACTCTTCCTTTTCTGTCATTCCCTGCTGAAGGGCCTCGCCGAGGGATAGCTAAGAGTACATCGCTATCGGATATGTGGGAGGAAAATAGACCATCATAAACTACATCACAGGCTTAATAGATTTATTGATCAGACGGACAAGCTCTCTATGATACAGAGGAATCAGCACATGATACCTCGCAGCTCAAGGGGCTGTCCAGAGTTATGGGTCCTATTTGTATTCCCAGCCAGACACCTTTTCCTCCATGTCATCTCTAGTTTCCAACCTGTAGACATCCGTTTTTCTTCTTCTCCCCTGAAACTACTCGTTGCTTGACAGTTCAAAGCATTCTCTGGACTTTAAAACTGGTGATAACCGAATCCAATCAAAACTAGATTTCACACTCACCCTCTATCATGTCATACAAATTTACACACAATTTAAGCCCTCTCATGTTTATCTCCGTCTTTGCCTTTGCACCTGTGTTCTCGGTATTTCCTTTAATGTGGCTGTTGCTTCTGTTTTGGTCTCGGGGTGACAGTGATACCAAAGGGGCCTCGGGGAGTCGTTGCTGACTTGCAGCAGGAGGATAATGAGATTAGTGAAACCACTGAGGCCGTATTAACAGCGGAAGACCCCCTTTAACGTAAAACAAGGCGAAAAAGAAATAAGGACTGATAAATTTCTGTGCTCTAATTAGCACAGAAAATCTTATTACATGTGATAAACTGAAAGAAACGTGTGCTTGAGATCAAAATCTATTTCATAAAAACTTGTCTATTTGTTCATTTAGTAAGGCAGCTTCAGCAGAATTGACCCAAATGTTTTTACCAGTTTTGCTGATATTTTGAAGAGACTGATTACATTTCCAAGTTTGCACAGCGGTTGCCCTCAGCAAACATTATCTCCATCAGCAGTTTGATCCACCTGTAGCAGTGTTCACACATATCAAACGTGAAAATTCATTCAGGCAGGAAAAACTCATTGCAGTCCGACACTCAACGCATACAGCTCACATTCTCAGCACATCAAAAAAAAACAACCTTCACAATAGAAATGAATCTGTGCATCAGGACCCACTTGACTGAGTGTTTTACCTCAACAGAGAGACCTGTGACAAGTGAGCTAAAAAAAAAGTACAAAACAAAACAACCTTTCTGATGCAGCAATAAAACCAACATCTGGTTTTAGTGGATGGGAGGAAAATCTCTCTCATCCACTGTGAAAGAAATAATGATTTCTTTTAAATGAAGAAATCATCCGTTTTCTTTCACCTGACAGTCTTGTTGTGTTTCTGTTATACCAAAAAACCAAAAAAAAAAAACTACAAAAAAAAAAAAAAAAGACCAAGAAGACAGTTCAGGACCTCCCACTTGAGCTGGAAAAAACTAATAGAAAACCAGCAGCTTCGAGTAATCACAACCTCCCATCAACAAGCACTGATCAGAGACTAATAATAGCATTGTACTGAGTATAAAAGTTTGGATTGAAAGGATAATATGATTTCTGAGTTTGACTGAGTGCTGTGAGAAACATCACGCTGCTTTCAAATGGCAATTAGGACCTTGTGTTTTGAACACAAAGATGCACACAGGACAGTTGACATTCAAGACTTAATCATACAAGTTTTGAAAACACTATTCAATGTTGTTGAAATACAGTGTTTGCTTTTGGCAACTAAAAAAGATAGTTTAAGTGTTTTAATTCATGTAGATGCTCTGAATCATTTGCGTCTTAGCTGCACACTAGACTTTTGCAATAGGCTGTATGCCCTGAAGAACTTGTCTATTTGTTCATTGCCAGTAATGTTATATACCTGATTGACTTACTTATGTTAAAGTGCATTGTCCATTTTTATGAATAATTTACAAAAATGAAACATTTATAGGGTAACAAACTCCACAAAGTAAAATAAGGCAGAGTAATAACTTCAGAATTAAGAAGAAACATTTAGAGAAGTTTATGTGAACACTATAATTTAATTTTACTTTGCAATGTTGTGCTGAACTATACTTCTAAAAGAAGAAAAATAAGAAAGTTAAGGTAAACACGCTAGTCACGCTAGTTTGCATACAGCAGCAAAACTCTTATTTGTAAGTACTGACCTCCTTGAACGATGCATAGTTGGCTCCACATGAGGTCTCACAAAAGAGTTTGTCAAAAGTTGATTTTATCATTTGATAGAACGAAAGGCACTGGTCTTCTATACGTCATGAGACCTCTTAGTGTTTTGCATGGATCATATGGTGTAGATGTTTGTAGCTCCCAAGAAACCGGCACAGAGCACAGATGAAACAATTGTCATCTAATCTTGTGACGATCAAAGCAAAGTTATAAGTTTACAAAGCGGCACATATGTGGAGTCCATCCTTAACTGGGAACCCCCAAAAGAATATACATGCCACATTATCAACAAGGCTAATAAAAATCAAAAGTAAACATGCTAACATTAACATAGCACTTCTTCAAAGGGATTGTGATAAAAATGGCTTAATTTAAGAATACTGATGCTTAGAAACAAATGAAGTAAGACAAACCATGCAGATGAGAGAACTGTAAAGACGCGTGCTAAATGGGAAAAAGTGGGCACAAAAACCTACAAACTTACAGCCAACTATATAGGTATGGCAGTTTTGGTTTATGGTAGTTTACATTGAACAAATAAGGAGAAATCAACTCATAACATCACTGTCAAATCCTTTTTCAGCTTTCTTGTTGTCCAGAGGATGCATTCATGACTAAATAAAACAATGTCCTTTTAAACAATAATGGCATTATCCTTTCTGCATTTTCATCTGTGTAACTTTCACATACAAATGAGTTTTAGGTTAAGACAGTAGAGTTTTACTTTTTGAGTAGCTAAAGGGAATAGGGGGAGTGTAAACTTTTGTGTAAACTTTAAATGTTCAGATATTTTCCAGAAAATGCAAAACTGAAAGTTGGACTTACGGAGGAGAAGTTGTGCGCTCCACAGGGCTCTCCCTTGTACTTGCATGACAGAAGCATTTCATCCAGCTGGTGGCTCAGCCTGTCCATAAACTCCAGGTTGGTTCCCTCAAAGTTTCTGGGTGGCAGAAAGAGCCTGAAGTCTGAGAGTTTCCTGAACCAGGCCAGACGGTCCTCCTGCATCAAGTCCAGAACCATAGGTCTTACTGTCCGGTTAGCCAGCAGCAGGCCAAGCCAGTGGCCAGCAAAGTACAGGTCGCTCTTTGTAAGTTTGTAGAGGCGAATTGGGTTGTTGTTGCAAATAGTGACAGCAGGAAAGGCAAGTTCTTTGGCCCATTCGGTGTGGACCCGTGTGTACGTGGGAAAGGACAGCCAAAGAAGGAGTCGGTTAGAGGACCAGGATAACAGCAACCCCAGGGAGGTGCAGAGGGCCAGCAGCCAGAACGCCCGGCGGCCAACAGAACCTCCAGGGACACAAACATGCCGCAGGCCGTGTAGACGTGTCCTTGACAACAGAGTGGATGTGACCTGAGCCAGAGTTGGCTTCGTGAGACGTCGCTTGCGAGCCTTTCTGATCATGGCTGGGGAACCCCTCCGGAGACAGTGCCCCTGCAGGGCCATCGCTGCCCACAACACTCCTACAACCGCAGGAGAGGCGTCATTTCCTGGCCAGGCCTCAGGGACAGGGGCCAACATGTAGCTCCAGGAGAAATCCACTATATAATCTTTATCTATCCATGCACTCAATCACAATAATATTGTGTGTACATCACAAAGTACTCAGATTCTTGTGTGGCTTAAAGTTGTCCATCACACAGCAACAGCAGCAGCAGCTACTTGTTGGTCCTTATTCCTAGTCTCAGTCTGAAAATTGTTCCAATCATTCAACTCAGCAGGGAAAAAGAAACAAATCAGAGAGGCAAATGTGCTCTAAGCAAGGTGTCTTCTACATAAGCGAGTCCAGCATCCATGGCAGTTAGTGTGACAGTGAACAAGAGATAAGACAGAGAGAGCAAAGGGAAGAATAAGATAAAGAGGAGACAGAGAAAGAAGAGAGCAGAATAAAAATACCAAAGGCTAAAGCAGGAAGGACAAAAACAAATGTAGGAAGAAAAGATAATTAAAATAATGAGATGACAGGGGTGATGGATTGTTGGTGTGGTTGTGTCTGTCCTAGCAGAGATTTCCTTGTTCCATCTTTTCCCTTTTTTGTGGAGTTGTAGCTTGGTGCTCCAAAGCCCATCAAGCTTTCAGAGGTGTACAGCCAGAGATTATTATCAATCTTTTCCTGAAATCTGTACAAGCTCTAATACATAAAAGATATTCACAGTCTCTCTGTGCATTCTCACTTTAGATGCTCCGACTCCTCTCCTCGTGCTCAGGTTTGGCCGGTTTTATTAGCTTCTTCAGGGATCCTCCAAGTAGTTTTTGATCTGCTTCTCAACCCCATCATCACAGTTGGAAACCCACAACATCCTTTCACATTTAAAAGAGGGCATTCATGCATATTCACGGACATGCACAGAGGTTTTCTACGGAAAATCTGAGCAAGGCTAATCCACTCAGTGACACTGATCTCAACATCTCTCACCACCTTTTCTCCGTCTCCTGGTCTCTTCCTCCATAGTTTTTCTCCGCGACTTAGACAGTGCATCTCTCATCTTAGTATTCCTGTCATGTCCTCGATCCTCTTTCTAAAAATAATCTCTTCAAATCAAATCTATCAACTTGCCCTCATGCTCCTCCTCCTCTTCTGTTGTGTCAGGAAAGCCTTTGGTCAGGTTCACTCTCCTCCTCTTTTTATACTCCTTCTTCTCCACTTTGTACACACACTCCGGTTTCTCCCTCCGTCAGGAAAGGCTTCTCCGTGTGCACTTTCCTCAGTCTGGGTCCTTGTCTGATTTTACCAGCGTTCTCCTTCTCCCTGCTCTGAATGACTTCTCTCTCCTCTGTGATCACTCTGTTTATCCCGCCTCCCTCTCTCTCCCGTGGTTTCCTCTGGTGTACAGGCAGCTTTTCTTCCCTGTGTCACCTCTTCTCCTCCTCTTCCTGCGCCACAGCTCTGTCCACGCTGCCAGTGAGTCCGTCACTGATGAGAGCGCCTGTCTCTCTCTGTGCTAACTTGTGCCGTCCTTCGCCCCCCTCTGTTTGCCTGCTGCTGCTGCTGCTAAGCAGCCACAGAACGATAAGCAGAAGGCGTTTGCGTGCAGCGCACATCAATAAAATTTTGTGCTTTCATTATATTCAAAATCTATTTTTCCCAAGTGTGGAGATTGAACATTGATTTTGAAACCAGTTTTAAAACTAAAACTGCAATTTAAGAAGCAGAATGTGCAGCTACAACTCACCTGCATCGATTAGGGGTCAGTTAAGGTGCTTCATCCGTCTCATAAGGATGCAGACCCAGAACTCATTGGTGGTTCTATGTATCCTCTAAAAGTGTTGGTATCCTCTAGGATTAGCCAAACAGCTGCATTGATAAAGGTGACTAAATATCAGAAATGAAGGCAATCAACCTAAAATAACATTGTTAACAAATGAGGTCACATAAGAGTTGAATATCAAAAACTAAAAAAGGGGAAAAAAACAATAAAGATTCTGGGTGAGAAATGGTAAATACACTGAATTTATGTAGTGTTTTTCTTGTCATACTGACCACTTAAAGCACTTCACATTAGAGAGACATCCAGTCAATCGCCCTCACAAACACACACTCATCCACAGACCTATACACTTACAGTGTATAAGTGCCATGCCCAGGGGCACAGCTAAATGTGGCTCAGTGAAACTGGAACTCAACCAACAGGCTGTACAGCGATAAAGAGATGGAAGTTACCCAAAGAGCTGTCAGGTCATCCTAAAGTTAAAAAAGATTGATACAAAACATCAACACCCGAGTACTTATTTACCAAATTTGAATTGGTGTACTACATTTGTAAAGGATAGAATCAGAGTATCTCTCAGAGGTTGTTACTTGGATTTAAATGTTCAAAATAGACACAGCACAATGTGTCACCTTTCCTCTTTTTTACTGTTTTCATAAAAGATAATTGGGTCTTTAAATACTACATATTTTTTATTGATGTAAACTGCATACGATTTAGCCTGGTTGCGTATTCTTTTCAATATTTTTTAAAGAGAGCAGAGCAAACAGTTTCTTTTTTGGGGTTTTTTTTTTGTGCTATTTGGAATATGATATCAATTATTTGTCATCACTTGGTGTTAATTCAAAATCTACATTCTACACTCATTGGCTTCAAATTCCTCCAGACAAAACAGCCAAATCCTAAACCATGTGCATAAATGTTTAGGAGTGGTGCAAAAAAAAAAGATGTAGTTTTTGATTCTTGCATGATGCTAGAATTTGTATCAAACCATACCTACTGTAATTTAGTTAAATAAGCAACTGGGATATGGTTGACTATGTTTTTTTCCTTCATGTTTCCCAGGAGAAAACTATAATTAACAGCACCAAATCAGTAATATCCTTATTGCAATTAAATAATTGTTATATTTTGTTCAGTCAAGTCAAAGCAGCAAAAATGTTTTTCGATATTAAATGTAGTTTCCAAGGCAACACACACACAAAAGCTTTTATATTTACTTTCTGTGGAGTCAAAATTATGCACTCTGCATTTTCATATATACATATTTCTAACACTGATATTTAGAATTGCAAATATTCCATAATGTCAAAGTTAAAGTGGGCTACTGTTGGGAACATTATGAAGTATGAGCAATTGGCGGTTCAATTAAAGAGAAATACATATTGAAAATGCTCGGCGTTAAATTAAAACAGCATTAGTAGTTGGACTCTGGCTTTGCTTTTAGATTTCAGTTCTCATCAAGAGCCTACTTTCAGTATAATTGTCTTCAGCTTTAATGGGGTCTCCAACTACAACACTAGCCAACAAGCAATAGCTATTCAATACTGAGAAGGAAAATAGACATCAATATAAATCACCAAAAGGCTTCGGAGCCAACTCTCTGAGCTTTTGATCATCCAGCAAGGAAATGCATTGCTTTGGCAATTTTGAGGTATCATTCATTAGCATTCAGCGGTCTTCTGCCTTTTACTGAGAGCATTTCTTCCCAGAGTGATTGAAAATATATTTTCATTATTTTTTACATCTCTTAATTAAACACCCTCAGGCTTGTCTATCTTCATATTTTTTTTCAGACTTCTGTTTGTTAAAGTTCCCAATTTATTTAACTTCATCATTTTTTTTCATCACATCATGTGCCAAGTTTGTCCTTCCAGCAATATTCAAAACAGGAGGTTAAAGGCCAAACCTGTTGCAGGAACAGTCAAATGTGCAGTTTTGACATTATTCTGACAAAAACTTAAATTGCTCCTAAAGGTCTAAGTATGACTGTTCTGCAGCAATGCATAACTCCCTTTAATCACAATGTTGAACAGAAGTATCTAAAACATACTTTGAGCTACGCCCCCATGAAACCCTCCACATTATTTAAAAAAACCTTTCATGAACCTTACAGCTTCCTGTAAAAAAGAAATTATCATAAACATGCACAGATATTGCGTCGTAACCAAGGAGCTCAACCAGAACTTTGAAAAATAGTAAAATACTTTCATGCATAATTCATGTCAGGTCAAAACACAAAACAGAAATCCAGAATTGGGATGTGAAATGCATGCACATACTATTAATTCCTCAAGCCATTACTATGTGGAATACACACACAAAAACAGACTCATACTGCCTAAAGCGAGATTCAGAGGCATCCTTCCAGAGCCTGGATCCACAGGCTGAATAATTAGCTTAGAGCCATAAAGACGGTTTCTCAGTCCAACTAAGCAGCCAGAGTAAAGAACACCTCAAAGGCTGAACGTATTCAATTTGCAATCCGTAAGCATGTGGGAAATCATACATTAATTAGGGATATAGTCAACCCAAGCGTCTGATACAATTACACATCGCCCTCTAACCGCAGAGCCATGACATTTACATTCATATACATTTCCTTCCCTCCTTCTCCCAGATCAAATGAGACACTGGAGTAAAATGCTTGTGAGTGATATATAAACCCCAATCAAACATTAACAGATTCATGCTAATGAGGTGGAGAATATTTTGGAGAATGCTGGGTTAAAAATGCTTAACAACGGTGGCTGTGCAAAGTTCCATGTATGTGTACGAGGAAGGCAGAATTTGTGGATGATTAATAAGGATACGAGTTTCATGCTGGCCTCGGTGAACGCTCAGGTGAGCCCGAGTCGGTGGCAAGCGCATGAAAAATGAGGGAGGCGAATAAAACTATAGATCTTGTGGCAATCTTCCATCCATCAAGTTGCTATAAGTGTAAGTTATGTCAGGCAAATCACAAACATCAACTGGTTGTTTCTGCTTCCTGATCTTTAGAAACTAAATGTCAGCACTGTTAGATACAAAGCTCACTATTATCACAAGTATCTTCAAAGTCTATTTCTGGAGGTTGGTATAAAATAAAAATCTATGCTCCAGAATGATAAAGTGAAAAAGGTTAATAACATCTGTTCATGTACCTGTAACATGTAACTGATGTGACTCAGAGCCGCCATAAGAAACCTTCCTTCCTAAAATGACAATTGTTCAAGCTTGTCCCATCTTATTCGAGTCGCTGCTGCAGATAATAACATGTTGAGCTTGGTGAGCTTTTGTCACCAGAACATTGCTGTCATTAACAAATTATGTATGGGTGGATTCATCAAAGTATTTTATTATTTTTGAACAATGGAAAAAAACAGTGTCAGTGCTGATCGGTGTTGTTGAGTCCTCTGTATTTAACCTTAAACTGATTTACGGGCTGTGCATTAGCATAAAGAATGTCTTTGATGTAGCTGATGTAAGCATAACTGTCCTGCTGCATTTTTCTCCACTAGATGATGGTGTCCTTGTTTTATTGTTGCAGCGTCTACTGTAATCCATAAGTGTCATGTTGAACTGTATCTCTATTAAATCTCTACAAGACACTTGTACACTGCAAGTCCTCCTTCTGGGATTTCTTTTCTAAATGAAAAATTGTGTTTGTATTTATTTTAACATTCTTCAATATGTCCTCTACCTTACTATTGATGTGCTTCTGGATGTAATAATGTTAGACAACTGGGTAATTTACTCAAAAAACAACCCAAAACAACCCAGCTAGACTTATCAGACTTATTCTGTATGTACTGTTAAAAAACAGCAAAATAAATGTGAAATATTTGACTGCAAATCTCTTCTCTGTACCAAGATTGGGTTTCTCCAATTGTAGCCGACATAATAAACCAATGATCCACTAAACCATGACTCATCAATATGTTTTCATTTAACATAAACAATATACTTGACAATGCAACACAATACAGTGACAATGGGTTGAAGACAGAGTGTCAGAAAGAATAGGAGCTTCTTAAAGAGACAGAGGCACCAAATTGCAATGTCAAATAGCATATCATAACTGAAGTTAACATAGATATTTGATTGTGTTATAAAATGACACCAAGTTGCTGGAAAATTCAAAATACCCACCTTTTAACTCTAATCCTGTTATCTTATGCTCAGTACCAAAAGAACATAAGGAGTGACTAACCTGATAAAAAAAAAAAATTGTGTTTTCACAGGATTATCAAATCCCATCTTCATAGCAAAGCAAAGTGACATCAGTTCAAGTTCATGTGGAAGACATTCATTTTTGCATATTGCCTTAGGCAGTAAACCTTGGCCCTGCTGCCAAAAAACACTTTTGCTTTCATGGTGAAGTTCTGAATACTCAAACAGTGAATAACAAAAACCATACGTGGCAAGTTTACTCGTCCAGCTGTCTGTTCTGTCAAGGCAGGAGGTGAAGCGCAACCAAAGAAATTACAAGAAAATGCCTCTGCGGGTAAGAAATGAACATTTTACTTGGTTGGAGATGCCCAGATGAGCTGTAATTTTATCTGTCAGGCACAGAGGGGAAACGCATTCACCGAGTTAACAAGAAACCACTGGAAACTGTCATGCACGTATTTATTCCATGAGTTATTTCAATAACAGCAGGTGAATTGAGATAGTTACAGTTTGCACTGCAGATGATCTCAGCAACTCTCAACGCATATAGCCCTTACATAACAGTGGCAGAGTTCCAGTTTACTTCAGAATAAACAGCATCAAATCACATAAACAATTACCGTAAATTCCGGACTATAAGCCGCTACTTTTCTTTCCACACTTTGAACACTGCGGCCTATAATATGGTGTGGCTAGTACATGTTTTTTTTTTTTTTTTTCATGGCCCCAAAAACAGTAGACCAATAAAATTGAGGAGTTGTTCACAGAGGTCCAATGAAATTGTGCGATACATCATGCTCACTTTCACAGTTACGGTCTTGTAAATCAGTCATTTGTACTCACCCTCATCAACATGGAAGACACTCGAAGAAAAGCAAACGATGCCGGTTTTAAGTTAAAGGCAATTCGTCTGGCGATTGAAGTAGGAAATCGAGCTGCTGCACGTCATTTTGGCATAAATGAGTCAATGGTGAGAAGGTGGAGACAACAGCGTGAAGAACTGACTTGATGCAAAAAGACTACCATAAACAGTCCCGGGAGCGCAGAGCAAAGATTACTTTAAATGAATCAGGAATTAAAACTGAAAAAAACAAAACACAAAAACATTTCCCAGGCAAAAAAGTACGTCAAAACACCAAACGGAATATTCCGACCGTTGCAGCTTTACGTTTTTGAATCTTCATTTTGCGGTCATTGCGCAGGAACACACAGTGGTTGATTAGCTAACTTAAACTCCTGCTCTCCTGATAATCTGTCAGAAAATGTAGGTCGCATATTTTTGTGCTAATTGAACCGAAATACTCCGAACTGCGCAGCAAGAGTTCATGTTACGGTGATAAAAGTTAAGCTCGGATAACATACCCCCACTTTCTTTATAAATATTTTTTAATTAAAGCTTTTTTCTGACCTGTGATCCCCTTGGACTTTATCTTGCTGTCGTAAGATTTAACATCTTACGACAATTAACATCTCATAGACAGTCGGATACCTGCGGCTTAAAATCCGGTGCGGCCTATACAAGTACAAAATTGATTTTCTTTCTAAAATTAGAGCGTGCGGCTTATAATCAGGTGCGCTCTATAGTCCGGAATTTACGGTACTTTGATATACTTGTGACAGTATTTGAAAGCCTAGTTCCTGCCATATTTTTCAGGAAAGGGGACAAAATGGGATTAAAAACAAGCAAATTGCTGTGAACCTTTTTGCCAAAATTATTCCACATTAGCAAGTAGGAAGATTTTATCCAAATGTTGATTTTGAGGTTTTTGAAGACGCTATGAAATAAATTCGGGAAGAGATGACACCCACACCAAAAAACATTTCCATGCCATCACTAAAGCTAAAAAACTGGCAAAAGACTTACAAGAGTAATAATTACATATAATTATAGAATAAAATCTTAACCATAATTTATTTGGTTTGGAAAAGCTGCCTTTCATTTTAAAAGCCTTTACATCAGCAGTTGTATAACTTGTGTCCTTGTTTTCATGCCAGTTCAATGTTTCTTTTTATATATTTTTTTTGTCTTCAATTCTTTGAATCTGCATTTGAAGTAATTTGCTGTACATTATGTTAGTAAGCTGAGTGACAGTCCTAATGTGATTATGAAAAGCTCATTTTCCAACCTGTATTATGGTCTCCAAAAGGTCCAGGACTATAAGATTAGCCTCCGTGGCTAAATTCCCACTGATCAGAGCCTCCTGGTCCAACTCTGCTTTTGTTCTGAAAGGCGATGTGTAACAAAGGTTACACAAAAAAAAACAACATATTGACTGTAGGAAATATGTTGGTAATTAGGGTAAAACCAGAAGTCACGTATGGTAATCGTACTTATCCTGTCGATCGTTTGTTTGTCTCCACTGAGTGAGGTCTTTCCTCCAGCGCAGGTTCTCTCTCTGACCCACAGCTCTGTCCATTCCTGTGAGGAATTCAAAAGGAGGTTATGAATAAACAGGAAAAGAAAGTAAGAATACTGTCAAACGCTTTTTATTCAGTATATGAAGCCGTCCTTGTATGTAAGGTGCATATTTATTGCAAACCTACACTGGCCTATCTTAAGTAAGAAAAAAAAAACTGGTTGACAATTCATTAATTGGAAAAGAAAAAAATTTAAAAAAGGCTTAAACCTTAATGTTGAAACCTTAAAGCCTAAACAATTTATGTGAAAATTGTTTAGGCTTTGTTCTGCAGATTTTTCTTAATATGACAAGACATCAAAGAAAAGTTGTATTCCTTAAAAACTAAAGAAACACAACAACAAATGTGTTACCTCCAACCCGTTTCATCATTTCTCCACGGGCTCCCATTCCTCTCAGCAGGGCTTCTTCTAGCTGCAGCTTGGCCTGCTGAGATTTCTGTAAGGCCTGTGTGCTCACTTTGTCACTGCTCTGCTTACCCTGCAGATGCACATTAAAAACAAAATCACCAGTTTGAAAGCACAACTCGTACAATTTGAATATTTTGTAATAAAAAATACGTAAATGCAGACAAGAAATTTGAAAAATATAACTAGAATCAGCTTTTTTTTCTTTAATAAAGATAAAGGAAAATTGTTCCATCTGCGCTATTAAGAAACAAAAAGGCCCAGAACTGACCCTGTACTCAAAGCAAGATACACATATAGTGAGGAGCTCCAGCAGTTTATTGAGTTGTGAAGGAGGCATATCCACAGTCCAGCGCTGGATAAGGTTTCTATCAGCATTTTTCATCACCCAGAGGAAACAAACTAGCAGGTGGCGACTGGTGTCTGCAGCCAGGGTGGCAACAGATTTACCTTGCTGGGAACACATGAAGACAGACAGATACAAATTATATTCTTTACAAAGTAAGGGAAAACAAAAGTTTGATTTATAACGTATTTATATGTCTGAAGAGACCCATGGCCGGAGTCTGCAGCAGCACGTGTGTGCATAAACTGAGTTCAGCTTGGGTCATTGGTTGGTTCTGTCTGAGCTGCACTTTCAAAACAAACACTGTGGATAAAGCGTCTGGTTAGCCTCCGGGTCAAATCGCACCTCTGTCAATTCATAAGACCATTTTGTACCTACACATTTTTATTGTCTCTTTCATTTCAGATCTGCAAGCAAACCACTTTATACGCATGTAAAAATGTTATATCATGCTACCTTCTGTAGCATTTAAACATTTACAAAACTTATAGATAACATTTCTTAAAATTCATTTCTTAATGAACTGAATTTAACACAAAGTTGATGTATTATCATCTGAAACATTTTTAAGTAGCACTCACATTTATTCTGGTTCTGATCCCAATTTGGATGCTTTATGAGATACAAGTCTATGCATGCTTCTTTTGGCATCCCTTTTATAAATAACCCAACTCAAAATCATGCCACACTCCTCTTTCTAAAGGGTCAAACTGAGGTACATCAATAAGTGTATCTAATAGTATATCATTCACAAGCTTCTTTAAACCCCATTGTGAAGTGATTGGTCAGCTCTTTCACTCTGGCTTCAGAGAAGTATGGTTCCTCCCCATCTCAACAGGCCTTTAATCTCCTGCAGATTAATTTAGCTTCATTCGTGTGATGATGAATCACTGCTGTGGATGACTACTGCTGCTTCATTGTGTGGCAGTTTTGATAAATGTAGCCATTAAGCTCCCACTGCCCTATGTGTCCCACCTACAACCTGGTTACTCAAGTCTCTTTTTGTCCAGAGCTGAACTGAGCCAATGCTCTCCAGAACCGACACTGAACACCGTCGCATGTAAGCAAAAACGTGTCACTGTTTATTTGAATATGTACATTACCAATTCTCCTGCAGTGACTAAATGATTCATGAATATTCTGTTTGAAGGCAAGCTGCCTGAATATGAGGAACCAGCGCTCTGCCTGCTGCTCCTCCGGTTTCTGACAACTACCAGGCCAACGGCTCGTTCAAGTGAAAACCGCTCTTTCCACAACAGCATTTCTCACAACAACATAAGGAGGGAACTGATTCATGTTCTGTAGTGGAAGAGAATGGCGGTGCTCAGTTTTGGTGCCTGTGCTGTTGTTGTTGCAGCCACAGCTTGATGGATGTGTTTGTCAAGGAGGACGGCCCTGTTCACTTATGTCGGCAATGCCTGGCCATAAACCATCTTCCACAGATGTGCGTGTTTATGTGAATGAGTGATTTTTTTTTTCTTTTTTTGCAGGATGGATGAAGTGCATGTGTGGCTCTGACAGCTAATCAATCAGCATCTGCCCAGCTCACCTGTTGGGAAGCAAAACACTCACAAAACAAAACCATACAAAAGTTTTTAAACCCATTTAAAACTCTACAATCGTCATTCTAATTAGGAGCATAAACTTTACCAGGGATGCCATGGAGATGAGAACGTTACGCCCCAACGTGTTGAAGGGATTCCCAGCAATCGCCATGGCAACAGACTGATTGATAGGCGGCACGTTTTCAAGGTCATCCTCGGATTCGCCGGTCTTGTTCTTGCCGGCGCGTGTGTCACAAACTGAATGAGACAAACAGGAGCCGGGCATATTCAAGTGAAGCAGAGAGGAGTTACAGCTGTAAGTTCAGCATTGCCATGTCTTAAGTAGACGTAAGACAGACAATAGGGTCCAACATTAACACATTTATGTCAGGGTGAAAAAAGATGGATGAGTGCAGGTATTTAGAAAAATAAAATTATTTCATTGTGGCTAATTGATGATTAAAGGCATTAACCTTTCACCTTGTTAAACCTCATTAATGGCAGGTTCCACAGTATCTTCATCACCAACACTTGGGGTATTTTATTGTCTTTTATCCCAAATACTGAAAAAAAAATCTGTCACCAATCCATGATATGATATTTTTCCACATACCTGTGAAATCCAGGTAGTTGGTCGACTCTATAATAATCCCCACAAGGGGGAGGTAGAGAGCAGACACTTTGGCTCTGACATCAGTTTTAACACAACGATCATCCAGATCATGGGAACACAGCAAGCTGTAAATTGCATTGATTGCCTTTCTTTGAACCTTTCCCCTGCAAGCAGAGAAAAAAAAAGGTCAATCAGTATGACTGAAGCCAAACCTTGCAAAAGTCCAGCCACTTGACTGTTTTTTACATTTCCTCACATTCCTCACACACATAAAAAGCATATTTTTATGACAGACCTTCACAAACAATTTCGAAAGGTAGTTATGGTTTACAACTTTTTGCAGACAAAATCTGAAAAGTGTGGCATGCTTTTGTTTCTGGTAAACATTCTGGTAAAATTATATTTTGCAACAATTATGGGTACAAGTAATTTGGGGGTGCAATTGAACCAGATTTACACATCTAGTCAGTGGAATTGTTTTCAGAATTATTTTTGCAAAAACAGATGAAGCTCAGCCAGAAGAGAAAAGAGTAAACACTGAGTCTTAAGTTTATCCACAAATTCTCTACTAAATTGAAGTCTTGACTTTGACTGGGCCACTCAATACAATATGCGTTAACTAAACAATTCAACTGTAGCTCTGTTTGTATTTAGGATCACTGTCCTGCTTGAAGCGTTTTGCAACATCTAGTAGATTTTCTCCAAGAATTCCCCACACCATAATGATCCCACCATCATGTTTCGTCCTGGGAATGGTGTCTTTAAGAAGTTTCCCATGTTAGTTTTTCTGCCAAACCGAGTAATAGGCAAAAAGGTTTATATTTCATTTGGTCGTCAGTATGCACTACCCAGTACTGGACAATCATTTAAAATCCAGGGTTTTTTTGGTTTTACTGTGACAAAAAGTGAAACATTTCCCCATTTGATGAAGATACAGAATGTAGCTTTTGAATAAAAAAAATCTGAAAGTAGCGTAAAAACAATTTGAAACAATTTGACAGAGTTCCTCCCTACCCTTCTGACTCCATGTCAAGCGCTGCGCTAAGTTCGGTTAAGAGCAGACCGGTGAGGTAATGCTGTTGCTTGAATTCCTGAGACAGATCAAACAACGCCAAGATCCTCTGTTGTTCCTGGTAGGAGCCAGAACTCTGAATGGAAAAAAAAAAAAAAAAAAATGAAATGAGAGGGAAACAGTCAGAAACCAGGAGTAACTGCTACTTTTGAAAACATGTTGACTGAATGATCAGATATTGTCTCTGCACTCCTCTGTGTGATATTTCCAAAATAAAGTAGTCTGCAACTTTGTTACATTGCATTTACAGCCATGATGTGTCATGCAGAGACATGTGCTTTGCCTTAAAACTGCTCTAAATTTGATGGCCTTAGATACAAATTCGAAATCTTCCACTCGAGTGTGCACACCTGCGAAGAAATGGACGGACAGGGAGAGGCGGGGGCAGAAGCTGGGCTGCTGAAGAAGAGGCTCAGGTTGAGGTAGTGCTCATGGCTGCAGAGGATTCGCAGGAACTCCAGGCGCATGCTGATCAAAGTTGGCATTGAAACACTCTTAGCGGACATCTACAAGTGAAAAAAAGAAGAGAAATGGTCAATATTATCTTCAAGGCATGTTATCTTATACAAAATTGTATATATTAAATCTAAAATGATGCTTCTGCTTGCGTCTGAGTGCGACTTCACCTGGTTGCAGTAGTTTTTCACAAGCTGGAAAACAAACCCTCGGTCCATGAGGGACAGCAGGTCGTAGAGGAAGAAGGCCAGACTGATGTTGATTTTCTCTGCTTGCTCTACCTCCTGAAACAACAGTAAACAAACAGCAATCAGTAAACTGCACTGACCGGATTTCGACAAGCATCTAGCTGAGCAAGCCAAGCTTTTGTTACCACAGAGACAAATTTAATTAGCACTTCCAGCTCCCTGTTGTTTAGAGGACACAGAGAAGAGGAGCACTCAAACAGCCCAACTCAAGAGATCAGAAGGTGTGGAGGGGATCCTCTATTAAACAGCTTTGGGACTCGAGTTGAGGGAATCTGCTTCAGTTGGCTCAGCTGATAAATGTCTTTATATTTTGTCACCTTTTGTTGTTTGACGAGGATCGTGCAAATCTCTGCTGTGACCACAGAGACGATGGTGGTGACATCATCTTTGAATCTGTCAGAGAAGCGGCTCCTTCGGGGGACAGTGTACCTGTCTAGCTGAGACACATGCTGAGCCATGCTTTTCACCTGTTTACACAAGCCACACAGGAAACAAACAGGAATCACACATCAGGAAAACATGGAGGAAAAAAAAAAAGAAGCCAAACACATGCAGCAACCACACAGTCAGTATACGGAAATTGGTTGACACCATGGAGATTTTCAGATACGTATTGTTAAAAGTTAGAATTGTCTTATTTTAGTTTCTCAATTTTAGGGGAGTAGAAACGCCTTAATTTTGATGATAAATAAACATTTAAAATTTTATAAAGAGCCTTTAAACTCTCCTGTTATCAGAGGCAAATCCTATATACATGGTGCCCTGGGCAAGCCCTTCAGATTTTTTTGTGTGTGTTTTTTAACAAAGAAAGGGTTGATGAATCTTAATTTTTGCTTTAATTAAATAATATGTTAAGAATAAAATACTTAATTTTAGGTCTGAACATTAAAAATTGTTAACATGTTGAACTAAAGAACACTGTAGACTCATTAAAAGAAACAATAGTTTGGTTCTGAATTTTAACATGTAGTTATATTGAAATTTTAACCAATTTCAGTATAACTAGCCACCTGTGGCGTACAGAAGTATTTTCTTCTCTTTGTTATTAGAATTTATTGGGCATGTGTATGAGCAATAAAAAACTCTATTCTACACAAAAGATACTTCTTTTCCTTTTTCCTTCTTCTGGACCTTCTTGCTGCAAAGCAACAGTGCTGCCAACAGTAATGTCAATGTTTAATTTGAATCCTTTTGATTTTTTCCCCATTTATTACCAATATTTAAAGTCATATGTTTATTTAACTTTTTGCCTTTTAAGTTAAACTCAATCATGGAGTCGTAAAAAATATAAAAAATTTGACACTGACCAATAGCTCAAAGAAGAACCAGGCATATTTGTAAGCGTTTTCTCTGCAGACACCAGTGCTGACCACCATTTGCAGAGCCAACTCCTCGTGAAATTGCTGTAATAGAGAAAATAAAATGTAATGAAAAATAGTGCATCCACAGTGTTGACTGAACTCTGACCAACCACAATGTCCTCAATGTTACACTCCCACCTTGTGGCTAATAGAGGATAATGGATGGTGAATTTTCCAGACTGTAGGTGTTTGTTTTGTTTTTCCATACCTTTCCTCTGTATGTGTACAGATTATAACTTAAGTCAGTCATTTCCTAAAAGAGTTAAGTCCTCTTGTCCAACATAAAGAATGCAGTCATATTTTAATTACCACATAGTTGTTGATAATAGTAACGTATAGCAAAAAGAAGAAATGAGTCCTCAGATGACCAGTAGCTGCTGTTTGAACTCTCTGTATGGTATCCTATCTCCATTCTCTTTTCCCCAAAAACAATTCTCTCTTCTGCTAATTTTCCAAATAACAAACCAACCGTATAAGAAATGAACATGTATATCACACTAGATTTTATACTTTGCAGCCTTTCTGTTCTTTTCAGTCGGTACCTTTCTGTTGGAGGGCCTTGTGCTTCCTGCAGAGTTCTGGTAGTTGGTGGTTTCCACATAGGTGGACACGCGGCTGCCCGGGTAGTTCAGGCCCTGCAGACAAAATGTTCCATCAAACTATGACGGATGTTTTCATTAGACTGGCTAACTGGTGGCCTATTACAATACCTAACACACAAAGGGGCTAAAGAGCAAATTCTGTATAAATGGAAAAGTTGAGGTGTTTACAGATAGAATCAGATATTTACATACACTTTGTAAAAAATGCATAAGATTTTTTTCGTCCAGCTGTTTCACTTTAAATTAGTCTGAACCGGACTAATTTAAAGTGATTACCAAGAATATTAATGCCACGATGTGAGTGTTATTTGTAATTTTTCTTCAGAGTTAGAAGTTTAGATAAACTAGTGTTGCTGTGTAACTAGTGTTGATGTGCAGTCTTGATACGCTTCTGAAGGAATAATTCACATTTGAGCTAAACAGAGCCATAAGTATGGCTTTAGTAAACAGAGCCATACTTAAACAGCCTTCTTCTTTGTGTGACATCATTGAAAACCCTTAAGGAAACTTGCTTGTTATGGTATGTAACACGAAGATAACTGTGGACCTACAAGCTTGATTCATCCCTTCCAGAAAATGCCACATTCATCTATATCTAGTCTGATCAGGAAGAATGAGTTCTGTGTCTAAGAGATGCAAAAGCAACAGATCTTGTGAAGATGCTGGCTAAAGCTAATGCAGGACAGTGTCATTATCCACAGTGCTGACATGCACTGTAAGTTCACCTAGCATGCAAGACGTCACTTTTCCACAAACGAATACTTAGCAAATTGAATACTTTTGTTAATCCCATATGAAAAAGCAGAGAAAGTTTTGTATAACTATTAAAAAGTCAGGAAAATAGTTTAAGAGTCTTTTTATGACATGTATGTAAACATCTCATCTAAACTGTACATGCCAGTATAAAGGATACTCTGTGATCCTTTATATCTGTATAACAATCAGTTTTCAGTGAAAACCGAGATAGATCTCTTAACACTTCAAATTCCATCTGGCTTGGTCAGATGGAATTACCTTTGCAGAGAGAATGTCTTTGATCTCTGCATCTTCATCAGAAGCTTGCTGAGCAGGGATGTCAGGGTTGCTGCTGCTGCGGACCCGGGACTGGAGGAGCATGCTGCCGACTCTGGCGGCCGTTGCCGGACCTATGGTCATGTAACGGCTGTCTGATGATGGAGCTGAACCTGCTGGACCTGAGGGCAAGGTCCCAAAAAAAACCCCATAGAAATCACAAATCTGGAGATTTTGGCAGTAAATGCATTCAGTGACTGAAATGATGAGGACATTACCGGCATTCTGTGTGTCTCGGGGGGGATCAGGAAGACGAAAGACCCAGTAAAGGTAGGTTGCTAAGAGGATATTTCTTCCCAGCTGGTCCCTGAATAGTTCCTGGCTGTTATGAAGGCTGTTGACAATAGACACCACCGACTCAAAGGCTATCTGGGCCAGATTGGCTAAAAAAAGGGAACATGTGCACAAATATGCACGTAGATATGGTTAGAAGTTTAAAATCAGAAAATATAAGTAAAAAGATAAAACAATTTGTTATACTATAACTAAAATATGAGAAACGTCTTATTTTAAGTGACATCTCACCAGTTTGGCCAGCTATGACCATGGGCTGCATGATGAGGGTGAAAAGTTTATCCAGTACCCGGTGGAGGAAGAGCACCAGAGGCTCTAAATTAGAGGAGGACAGAGATATGATGCTGAGCTTCAGCTCATGCTCCAGTTTGTTCTCGGGAATCTTCTCATCCTTGATCCGCACAGGGAATGTAGTTCCACCTTCCAGCGCATGACACAGGGTGAAGAAACGCTCCAAGTGATTGTCCTGGTGCAGGAAAGGGATGATTGTTTCAGAGAAGTCATAATAAAAGGATGCAGAAAGGCGTATTAGAAACCAAAAACGTGATGTAATTGAAGATGATCTATCTGGTCTGTGAAACAAGTAAAACTTAGAAATTTGTATTTACTTGAGGGTGAACAGACGATACAGCTTGGACCTCAAGATTGAAAAGCCCTTTGTGGCTCTCCATCCACTTGACCGGAGGTACTTGGGGTGGAAGTTTCTACAAGGAACACGGCAGAACAATTTTTTATTTCAGTCTGCAAAAACATTCTTAATGTGCAATTTTTAAATAGATATGCATTATATCCACCAAAATAAATTACACTAGCAAGGACCACGCCACAAACATATAGGTTTAAAGATTTATTGATGAAGGCAAGGAGAGATAGAACAGGGGAGTCAGTTGCATATTATTGAAGACTGTGGAATTGGAGATGGATGAGTTTCTGAATCTGAAGCAGGGTGTCGGAATTTGAAGGAAATGATAGAAGATCGAGGATGTTCTGAGTTACTGGAATGTGAGCTGCTCAAAGCTAGAACTGATGCTAGGCTGAGACCTGAATGAGTCTGAATAAACAAGAGTAAACTTCTTACCCCATTCATGTCCCCAAAAGTTTCACTGCCCTATTGATGAGGTTCAAAAGGGCAAGAAAAATTGATTCCTGGGCCATTTTTTGCTCCAACCATTTGTCTCTGAAATGGCCACCAAGCCTATAGATGGAGTTGAATGTCTTCGGGTTGAATGAGAAAGTCATTGTAGAAGAAAAAACATGGCCTTGCAGGAGTGATTGAGGATGAGTGAGCCTTGAGCAGAAGGGATGCTGGCTGCTTTTAATGAATATTGGAAATGTAGAATTTCTCTGAGGAATGATACAAATTGCAAAGTTCAAATAGCCAAGAAATGTAAGCAACTATTAGAAACATCCTTCAGTGGGTAAAATTGAGAAGAGTGAAGTGGTTTGATTGCTCTTTCAGGGCTACATGATGAACGAAAGTGAGGTAAACTGAAGTGAAAGCTCCTTTCCGAAATGTGCCGATGAACACCAGAAATCTGGGTGAATGAGGAGGACTTTTAATGTGTGGGTGATGTCTGCTTTAGAGATGCCAGTGCCTTGGCCTGCTAAGCGAATGAATTTAAAGAACTTATCGAACCCTTCTTTGACTTTCTTGGCTAGAAGTGAGTCAGCTGTGTCAGGACTTGAAGATAAAGATAATGATACAGACAATAATAGATGGAATTTGGAATTTCTAAAACCCGTGAATGAACCTGTCAGAGAGAAAGTTAAAGTCTCTATCGGGATAGGAATGAGAACATTCACCTAGATATGTATGTTAAAAAGATGCTGTATGTAGAGAGAAGAAGAAGGGAGCTAATGAGAGATTTTTAGTGGGTTTGTAAATAAAGTGAAACCTAATGTAAATCACTATTGTTCAGACAGGTATCAGTGTTCTTTAAGACAAGTGAAGATGTACTACTGTCCTGCTAAGGTACAAAAAGTAAAACATATTTAAATGTTCATACTTTGTGAAGCTTGGGAGAATGGAAATGAAATGACGGTGCAGAAAAGAGCTATGAAGCTCAAACAGAGAGGATGCAGGCAGAGAGTGTAATGCAACCTGGCTCCCACTAGGGGAGCTATCGGTGCGATTATAGGTCAGGAATAGGTGCGTGTGGGGGCGGAAATGACGTCGCCGGAGATGCTGGAGGAGGAAGCGGACACTGAGACAGAAGCGGAAGCCCGGGATGTTTGGATTTCGGTGGTGGAGCTGTTGACTGTTGCGTTTCTGAGGAGGAACGCTGAAATGTGGATATGTTAGTGTCGCTTGGCTGAGAGACTCTGGAAGTCCGCGGTGATCCGGGAGGAGCCTGACGCTTCGATAGAGGTCTACTGGTTTGTTATTTTGTTTCCATTTCCTTTAACTCCTTGCGGGCCGGTGTCGGAAATGCCGTCACGGGATATTTTGGAGGAGGAAACATACGTTGTTGACTGAGTGGCTGAAAGGGATTTGTTTCTCCTGTAGAGAGTGTCGGAGACGTGGAACTTGATACCTGGACGAGTTGAGACGCCTGCGGTGGAGCGCTGGGATGTGGATGTGTTGGTTTTGTTTAGCTGAATGACTCCGAAGGCGGCGGTGGCCCGGAAGAACGAGCCGACGTCACAGGACTGGGATGTTGGAGGTGAAGGATGAACCTCGGACGGATGTTGAAACGGCGCTAATGAACCGGAGCTTGAGTAGCACAGATGAAAGAGCACACGGCGTTTGCGACTTGGAGTTTGGCTAATTCCTGGAAGAGGAAAATGTTCGGCAGCAGATGGAGTATTGAAGATCATCGTCCGAATCTGAAGGGAAGAGCTGGATAGCCACGTCGTCTTCAGTGGTGAGTTGAATTTGTAGGCTTGTAATCGTAGCAACAGTCACGGGTCTGACGTTTGACGAAACACAGACTGAGTTGAGTGGATGAGCAGAGTATAAATAGGCCACCCGGAAATTAGAGGTGTGGTTTGGGCGTGGCCCAGCTCCCGAACCTAAGTTAACACATTAACTCCATTTAATTAGAGACACCTCTAAATTGATATTTAACCCCACGTATTCTGTTACGTGTTGGAAATCAATAAACTCGAGATGCAAAATGATGCATCTTTGCCAGCTTTATCCACCAAGATTGTGGTTGTGACAGGACAAAATGTGAAAAAGTTCCAGTGGTATGACTACATTTGCAGTTCACATATTTAAATGTGTGTACCTCTGGAGTGTGTAGCGAGTAGTTGACAGGAAGTCGCTCCAGAACGATGGGCAGACAAAACTGCCCAGTCTGCAGCCGGTCGCAGTTCAGGATGGGCAACCACTGCACCAAAGGCAAACACCAGATTCATTAGATCAGCATAGTTAAAGACTGAAGACTTCAAGACTAAAGCGAGGAGTGTTATCAGAGAAAAGCTAAATCTCACTGAGTATCCAATGAGGGTCTCGCAGTTGCCGCTCTGGTTCTGTTTCTGTTGGCAGCTGATGTGGTAGAAAGTGAACAGCAAGTGATGCCTCTCCGTCAAACGGGCCGGAAGGGAAAGCTTCACCTCTTCATAGAAGTCTGGAGACCTGAGAAAGACAATAAGACAAGAGAAAGCACAAAAGAAAAGAAGATGAGAATGGAGGGTAAGAGAGGTGAAATCCACAAACACTTGCATGATAAAAAGACTTATCAAATAAGAAGTATTAAAAGAAAACAGGGCGAAGTGAGGACAGAGACTGACGTCCTTTGAAATGTAATAGAATAATGAATATTATAAAACAAAAAAATATATAGAAGCAGGGGATTACTAAAAGGTGAAGATGTTACAAAATAAACAACTGAGAAATTAATATGCGTTATGGACTAAATACTTCAAAACATACATACTGAAGAACTACAGTAACAAATCTCCCAAATGTCAAGTTTTAATAATTTATTTATTCATTCATACTTGCATGTATATTTTTTACATTTCACAATGAAGCCCATCATTAAGGAATCAGGGTTATATTCAATAATGTGTACTTGCTTGTTATGGTATGTAACAGGCGTGTAAACTTCTTGTAACAACTCGGGACCGCTGGATTTCCCAAAAATAACCTAAAAATAAAAAGGAACATAAAAATAAAAACCATGGATGCATTTCACAATATGTCAACTTTCAACGTGTTTATTGATTTTAAACAGTTACACTCACAGGCAGAACAGAACTGGGGTCCTCTCCACTCATAAACTGGATTTTGATGGTGATGTTTCTTGCTGACGTGAGCCTGTTGACAAAGTTCAGTCTCTGAGGGTAGACAAAGAGCAGGTTCCTACAGAGAAACAGAGGAAATGAGGATGAGACCTCCTGGTTATAATATAAGAAAAAAATCCAAAGAAATGTGGGCGTGAAAGAAAGCATTTACAAAACAAATCACTAGATGGCGCTCCTGTAGCAAATATATTTGAGCTATCTGGTGGTAAGTTGATGAAAATCTCTCCCGGCCTCTCATGGTTTGCTAATACCACGGCTGTTATTAAGAAGGCAATGCAATATTTGCACTTCCTGAGATTGCTCAAGAAGGAAAACATTGACCAGAAGCTGCTGATAACCTTCTGCCGGTCCTCCATAGAGATCATCCTAACCTATTGTGCCTTGGTCTGGAAGAAACGGCAATCAAGAAAGAGCAAAAGATCATGGGCTGCAATCTCTTCTCTAAAATGCGATTAGAGTCTTCACTGCCTCAGTAGAGCAAAGCATGTAAACAAAACAGCACTTTTTTATTCTTTTACTTTTAGCAGATAGTAGAGCCAAACAGCACTTTGATGTAGACTCTGAATTTTGTTGTACTTCCATCAAGATTTGTTGTATACAATTATGACAAAAGCTTTCTATTCTAACAGACGCCAAACCCACCTGTAAATGTTGTGAGGGACGTAAACTTCACTGGAGGGAAACTCCAACACCTCTTTCATGGGACGGATGTTTTTTTCAGCCACGGGTATGAGTGGGATGAGTTCGGTGGACAGGCAGGCCTGCGGCGTGTCATGGATTGGAGACATGTCCAATTTAATGCAACCTGGAAGACATGATAATTTAAAGTTTGCTTATACGGCACATTAAATACTGCATCAGCCATGAAACAGACACCCAATAATTAGAGAGAGAGGGGAGAAAAAAACACTCCTTCAGTGAAATGCACTTTCTGGCAACGAGTGATATCAGATCAATAGCTCTATTTTAGAAAAAAAAACCTTTTTAATCAGTTTGACGCCAGTGTAACTTGCATTAAATCGGAGAACTGTTCAGAACTTTTAGCTGCATTATTCCTTTTTACTCTCTGTGGAAAAAAAATAAATAAAAGCTGCTGCATGATATTCCGTAAACGGATCAAATAGTTAAATGCAGTGAGGAAAAACCTGGTATTGTCTTGATCCTTCTTTGCGGAGTTGAGGATTTCTTAATATCAGCTAAGAATTTCAACAAATCTTCATCACTTAGACGATCCCCTTCCTGAAACATAAACAGATGTTTAGTTTTTATAAATTTACATAAATGGCAAAAATGAAAATGTCTAAAAATAACTAATATACACAAGGTGCAACTACAAAGCAGAAACATTAAAAGAGCTTGATGCATTTACAGTGTGTTTTTCTTCTCATAATAGGCCGCAGCGGCAAGCTGGTACACGCCCTCGTCTTTGTGACATCTATGTTGTCGAGCTTAGCTTTAAAAAAAAAAGTCTGATTTCTGTGTTTGGCTGTCTAACCTGTTTGAAAATCGTAGTGATAGTGATGGTTGCAGGTTTGAAAGTGTGAACGTTATAACAAGCTTCCTCCATGCTAGTGAAACGCTCGGAGTTCCTCCTGGGGAGCTGCGCTTTCCGGTCCATGCTGCTGGATTTACCTTCAGGAAAGACAAAAAAAAAGATAAATATTAAATAAATATTAACTCGGTGAATAATGAATCTATTATGACAGATTTTTGAAAGAAACTATATTGTTTTTTTTTACAATATGTGGAAACACTTTTCAGTATTGCCAGAGAACAAGTGAGTGCAATTAGCTGATAAGTTGACATGCGGGAAATGATTTGTTGAAAAACGATGATATCACGTATGAATATCCTTTTAATTTAGAAAAGGGTCTAAAGCACTAGACAGTTTTATAGACAATTGCTTTTGTTTGCAGATCACTACCATTCCCTTTCCATCTTGGCATTGCACCAATTCCTACATCTCACCAGTCTCTGTTCAGGTCTTTGCTGTTTTTTGTTTTTATCTTTTTTTAAGAAATGTCCTTCACAAATCTCTTTGGTCTGACATTTCTTCCCACTAGTCCATTCTCCTGCTTTTTTATTTCAACAATATACTGCTGCAGTCGATAGCAAAGACTTGACAGGACATCCATGCTCATTTAAAATCCTCAGTGGAAAACTGTGTCTCTTATGTGAAATATGTGAATATACTGTGAAGGAAGCATTAAGAAGTTGTGCCCAAGAATACTTTGTGCTCATTTAGAATAAAACATAATCTGGATCTTCTGGTAAATTTCCAAAATGTGATGAAAAACCACATACAGGAAATGACTCTGGTCTGGAGCGGGTTCTTCTATGGACAAACTCGTACACACCTCCCTTTACGCTGTCAGAATCTGTGACATCGCGGTCCGAGGCAGCAGTTTGAGAGATGACCTCCATGATGTTAACTGTTGCCCAAGCAAAAGGCATGCGATAGCGGCCCAGCCTCTGGCAGAAAGCCTCTGCCTGGCTCTTCATTTTCTCAAGTTTGTCTCTGTTCTGAAAAAAAAGAAAGCCGCAAATCTTTACTTTAATTTTAGAGTTTAAATAATAAACCCACAAGAATCACTGGTTTTACCAGGGGAAGAAAGAAACAGGCCAGCTTATTTCTGTGAAGTGAGTCTGGTGACACAACAAATAGATTGCTCTGCTACTTTACCTTTGTAGAGTCACTCTCCCGCATTGTTAAATAAGGGTCAGCACAGTCACTAATCTCTCCCTGCTGGAGGACCTTCTCAAGCTGAAACACAGACAGGAAGTACACAAGTAATCAGAGAAGATGGCAACATTTAAGCCCCCCCCCCAAAAAAAATCTATATCTTGCTGGCAAAGATTCACAATGCATTGAATTACAGGGTGCGCAGTACATTCTAGATTTCAACTATAGGGTTTCTTTAAAACCAGGAACCTCTGCTGTTTTCCACATGACTGTTAAAGGACATCGGTTTTTATTCTTACCTTGATGACCAGGTATATATCCGGGGACGGGTAAGTGACAGAGAAGATGGCAGATCTAGCCAGGGTGGAGTGATCCACATGTGGAGTGTGAGGTTTCAGGAAGTTTCTAAACTGCTCTGAGTTGAGATCACAGTAGAAGTTCTCTGATATCTGGATGATAAAATGAAAGAAACATTGATTTTTTTTTTTAAAGAGAAGAGTAGTATGTTAGACAAGCAGCAGACTCAATAAATTGATTAAAGAGCATTGTTGACTCAGCACTCAGCAATTTCTCTTCTCCCTTTTTTATTGCAGCCTGCAGGCAGAAAGAAAATGTTCTGATCTGACCGGATCTGCAGCGTGTCGTGTGATCCTATTCACTGCAGGGCTTTTAACCTCTGTCCATAATACTACGCATACCTCTGCTGCACTGACCAGAGCAGCACACACTCAAACAAACCAAACCCGCCGTGTTTGGTAGTTGGAAATCATCAAGATTAACTTTGATCAGTTTGCATGCTTAGATAAGTATTTTGCCACAGTCTTTTTTGTCTAATCTGTTTTATCTGTCACAAAACACATATTGACTGGTTTTACTGCAAATATTTTTGGGTTTTTTTCTGCTTCCCGGCAAATACACCTTCTTGCAAGACATCTATCCATTTATATATGCAGGATTACCCGCAATATCTTCAGCCATCATTGCGTGAGTGGCAGGAGAGAAACCAATAGAAAACATGGAAACTCAACAATTAGATGGACATCTGTAGGTAATTAGTTGCACTGTATTTTGTTTCAGGTTATCAGACTAAAGGTAATGAATAAATTGCATGCTATACTTTTCTTACTTTTCTTTTGAAACATTTTAAAAAACTATTCATCTTTTGCTAATATGAGCCAGCCGAAAGTAAAGCAAAGGCCCAGTGTTCACTGCGTTAATATTCAGAGAGAATCATTACTACAAATCACTATTAAACAGTGATGAAATGAGACGCATGGAATGTAATAACCCCTCTTCAACATGACATAATTTCTGATCACAGAGTGATGCGTCCGCCTTGCACCAACAAGCTTTGCATTGTCAGACGAAGAACATCTGGTGCTTTTGAATTAGCATCTGCGTAGCATGCTCCTCTTCTAATCAAAACAAATCTTTGTGAAAACTGCTGGAGAAAAAAGAAATCTAGTATGCCTGCTAATTTTCTATGCATAAACTGCATGAGTCTGACCTTATACTGCTGACTACAGAGGAATGTTCTTAAGGAATGATATATCTCGGTAATAAACTATTACAAAATAACAAAGGTCATCATTCATAATAGGGAATACTTGTAAGGAATCAATTTTTTTCTTGCTGTAAAAATAAGCTCATTTGCTTGCATGCCTAATGTAAAACCTCTGTCTGTTTTACATCTGCGCATTTGAAATATTAAATAGGCCAGTTGTTTGGCCAAAGCCTGCCTCTGTGCTCTAAGAAGGACATTTTTTAATAACCCAGAGTATTAAGTGGAATTTTATGAACATCTGCTGCAGATTTCACAAACGTAAAACAGCCTGAGAGGTGCATGAAAAAACACAACACAAGGAACAACCTATTTTTAACCTCAACACCGAAAACAGAGGAAAACAGGCTAAACAAGCACACCGAGGAGAGCTTCAGAAATATATAGAAGAAACAAAAGGTGAAGATTTTAAAGACAAGTAGCGCAAAAGTGATCAGTTTGTAGTTTCAACTGTAATCACCTCTGACAAAACAAGAGCGACAGTTTCCTCAACATGCAGACAGAGACATGCTTCATGACTCTTCAACAGTCAGCCTCTGTTTTTACTCAGTAATAGACAGGAAGTCATTTCACCACCACAAAGATACACTATCAGAATTGTAACTTCACATTATTTAGAATCATTTTTTATTTTATTTAATGTTAGCTTGCTGGCGCTCCTGGTAAAGATGAATTTAAAAAGCCTAGAAAGAAAATCAGCTTTCTTTTAAACTATTATTTTGAAAACCAACTTTCAATATAATTTATTTAAGGTGCGAGGGTATTGCCACATGTGTTGGGACCCCTAAAATTTCCCCTCTTTCTCCATTTTTTATTTAACACCTTTATTTCCTAAAGTCAATCAGAGTGTCACCTAGTCTAAATACCAGCTGTCGAACTGCCAACCGATTATTTGAGAGACCTACCAGGAAAAAACCCGCCCTGTCCTACACCACAAACATAAACAGGCTGCGTCTGCTAAACACTGCTGTATTTTTAAATGTATTTGTTCACTTTGGTTCGATGAGACCAAGTTTAAACTTTTCAGAAACAAATACTTATAAATTTGAATGATGAGTATATAGCTACTGTGAAGTACGGTGTGGAATCTGTAACGCAGTGCCAGTGGGTCTCGATTTTTTTCTCCAAAATGTTCTTTGACATACAATTCTAAATACAATTTCTGCATACAACAGCAATAAAACATTAACTTGTTCTCAGGCTTTTTACTCATCTTTGCCAGGAGGTGGGCGATAATAAACTTTTATTTGGTGTATCATCCTGAAATATACCCTCCTTCTGTGGTGGTAATTTTCAGTTATTCTCTTCTACTCATTGGAGTATCTTAAAGCTGTTAATCTTGCAAAGCTGTACAAAAACCATGAGAGCAGAATGGCTGAGAAGTCTCATTTGAGAGGTCAATGTGCTCATAATCTTTCCATTCCTTTCCCTCCCAAAAAATATTCACTCAAGTAGATCCAGACGTCTCTTAAGCTATTGGTTTATAAGTAGTCATTCATTTTAAAGCTAAAGATTTACTTGGTCATATTGCCTCTGTTCAAATCACTGAAACCATTTCATTGCTGCCACTTGCCATGCAATATGGTTTTCTTTTTTAAGGAACAGCTTATATTTTTTTCCTATATGTTGTATTGAGCATAAATTTTTCTAATTTAGTTTATCTACAGAATATTACATAAATCATGCTCATGTAATACATGGTATTTGGTGTTTACTTCTGTTTTTAATACATATTCATGCAGTAAAATTGACTTCAGATACTTTGTGGTATTTGCCACTGCAAATTTAAGGAGGTTGTGTGAAAATCGGTGTTACTAGGCCAAAGTGGAACAGCACAAGTTCAAATCGACACAGATGAAAAATAGCCTAAAAAAATCTAACTCTTACAAGACAAACTGCTCTGGTTTGGCACTTTCCACTTTACAGTGCAAGAGGGAGTTTATGTGAGAGACCAATGCAATGCAGTGCATAATTGTGAAGTTCAGGGGGAAGGATTAATGGTTTTGGAAAAAAAAAAACTTTCAAATAAAAACCCTGAAAATTTTGGCACACATTTGCATTCGCTACCTTGAATCAATACTTTGTAGAACCACCTTTGCTGCAACTCTTGCTGCAGATCTTGCAGGATATATCTATCAGTTTTGCTCTTTTAGAGACTTAAACTCCCCCCCCCCCCTCCCTTTCTGTCATACAAAGTAGCTCAAACTGAGTCAAACTGAATGGCGAAGTGAGACCTCCTCCCAAGTCCTACATCTTTACAAAGATTTGAAGGATATAGCTGAATGACTATCACTAGCATTAGAATTAATGTGAGGAAATACCATTGTGCATATGTACACATGAGAACACTGGGACACACCCGGCAGACTAGTACTCCCTAAAAAGAGTAGCTATTCTGTAAAAATAATGAGTTTCCTTACCTTTTTTTTCTCTTTCAGGTCATATAAGGCCATGGTGGCAAAAATGGGCTCAATGTCAATTTCAAACCTTAAAGTGAAGGAAGAAAAGGAAATATGCAAATTAAGTATGGCCAATGAGTAGAACTCTGTTTTTACAGTTGAGCTCAGAATATATTTTCTTCCTGTAAATGGCAGTCGTGACAGGAAGGAACCAATTGTCCCAAAGCTAAATGATGACATGCTGAACTGAGGGATCAAAAAAAAAAAAAAAAAAAGGGGTCAGATAGTATGATGCCAAACCACTGCAATTTGAGAAATTAACCCAGACATTTGGCAGCTGTAGGGGCTGCACAGGGACAGGCATTATGAAAAGTGTAAGGCAGAAAAAATGTGAGTGGTCTGCGTGTTTGCGTGCGTGTGTGTGTGTGTGTGTGTGTAAGACAGAGAAAAATTCAGCAAGTAGAGAGAGGAATACAGACTTTTTAGGGAGGAACCCCTCCATAGAGCAGTCCTCCACCCTGATCTATTGCTTTGTCTGTCAATGAATTCCTTTTTATTAATATACTTAGACTCATAAGTAGCAATCAGATGTTAAATCCATCAATGTCTTATTTGCTATATAAAGTAGAAAAGTTTACTTTCATACATAATAGGGTGCTTGAAGATTTTCACTTTAAAATAAGCAACTGCTGGCTCTTTGCCCACCGTGCACAATGAACAGAAAGCAACTGATGAAATGATAGAACTATTCTCCCTCCCACAATATAATGAAAATGTATGACATACTTAATGGCCTGGCATCGTATCAAGATGCGTTCTCCAGTGTGTTCTTTGGGGCAGTCGGGAATGGGCCGGATTTCCACCGCATCGTCCTAGAACAAAAACAAAAAGAAGCAAAAAATGAAAAGCAGATGTAGATGGGCTGGAAGAAAATTTATATTTTCAGAAAAATGTTTTTGCACAATGCAAGTGCCAGTTTTTCTAAATATTTGATGTTCTCCAAATGTGGAAACTGAAACCGAGCTCAGATCTGCTTAGAGTTAAGGTCAGCGTTCAACATTTATATTAAAAGTTGCATAAGTCTCCACAAATAAAACCTTGATTAATTGTTTTGGTTGATTTAAATAGCTAAATAGTGAATACTTCACCTCGTCAGGTGGCGGGTAAAGCGCAAAAACCTCAGGATGTCTTTTTGCATGCCGCGCCTCGTGGTTGAAGCGATCCAGCTCCTCATGGCTGCTGAAGGCCAGCAGTCCCTCGACCCTCTGGTCTGGAGCCAGGCTTCGCAAATTAAAATCACACGAGGTCAGTGTGTGGCCGGAGTCGTCGCTCAGCCCTGCAAGAGTTGGGGACTTGACCTGAGGCAAAGATGGGGGGAGACACATTAGTGTGAAGGCGTGGTCCAGGTGGGAGCAGCAGAATCACATTCATGTGACAGGAATGAAAATACTTGAGAGAAAAATGATGGATGAAGAGAAGATGATCATCTTTTATGTAAAGTGCCTTGAGACAATATTTATTGTGAATTGGTGCTATGTAAATAAACTGAATGAAACTGAAATGTTACATTTAGATGTAGAGGAAAGTCTTAGTAAAAGACATGACTTCCTCTTTTAAATTATAATTAGTAAACATTCATTTTCTGCGTGAACGGTATTTCAGAATTAAAAGTTCAAGCAACACGTGTGTTGATGAGACAGCTAAACCCATTCAAGATGTCAAGTCTTTGTTGTTTGGTCCTTAAGGCTATAATAAACATTTTCTGAATTCTAATAAATGTTTGTGACTCCACTTTTTGATACAAAAGTTAATATCGGCAATTTATCAATAAGGCATTAATTGTAATAACACACTTCAAATGTTTTTTGATAAGTTAAAGTGAATTTGAGTATCCAGAGAAAAGAATAGTTACAGCACTACAGGCTTAACCTGCTGGCACTTTTTCTACTGTACTCCTTTTTCGCTCCTTCTACATAAAAGGTTCTGGTGGATCACTTCTATGTTTAGTGTCATTTCTTTTCTGAATGAAGTCATTGTCAAAGCTACTGCTCTCTTTCAATCATTTTCTTTTCTTTTCCTACCTGTAGAAAATGCTCGTAGGCCAGCGCTTGTGTTTAGCTGCATTTTCCGTGGCGATCTATAGATCTTCATTACTATGATCAACTTTATGAGTGTATATGTGTACAAATGCAAGAAAGTGGTCTTTCAGTAAAAGAAATTAAGAACCACTGTTTATAGAATAGTTGTCTCTACTGTTATCCACAGGACACGCAGGAGGTATGTTTGTCCTGAGCAGCACAGAGCAAAGAACTGATCTGTTCATTTATTTCTGGAGTTGATGATTATTTGACAAGCAAAACACTGCAAGCAACACATCTGGACTGAAGAAAGCATCAGGAACTTCCACTAATCAAGTGAATTTCCTTTTTTGATTTACAGATATGTTAGAGGCCCTTTTGAATCATCTTTGATCATGTCAGAATAATAAACCCATTTGCAGTATCAAAGTACTTCCAGATTGGTTGAAGCCATCTTAAAATAACCTTCCTAAAAGGTTCACTCACAGCTAGGTCATTTCCTAAACTGTGTTTACACAAGAGCTCTTTGGAGCAACCCCAGGATTTCAACACCAGAAGACAATCTATCTTTTTTGACAGTTTCTTTGCAGATGTACATAGAAAGTAATGAAATTCATTCATTCTTCAGTTTAATCCGAATGATGAGATGAAATGATTAACAGAAAATACTCTTTAATTTCAATAACTTTTATGTTTAAAGGGAAAGTTCTGTTCCTGGCATGACCACGAAGCTACTGGGCATGGCATGACTCCTCTGCAGCCACAGTGCATGATGAGGACCTTCTCACATGCCACCCCCCTCTCCTTGTCTTTTTCACTCTCATCATCCATCAAGCCCAGAAAATCCAAGCTGTTACACCACAGGGTAGGACTGACCGAGCAGCCACCCTGGTAAAGCTTTGCCCTGTAAAGGCTCCAGGAGTCCATCACACCACATACCCGGGGCTTTTGTTGAAACAGATTGAACCAAGGACAGGGGACAATAGTGATGTTCTTCCCCTCTCTCTCTTTCTCTCTGGCATAGACATGATGGGAAGCCTGCAGCAGTAATAGGGGGCCTTTGGGTTTGGATGATTAACCAGAGCAAGCAGTGGGTGCTTGCTCTGGTGGGTGCTTTAAGGGAGCTGGGTGGCAGGGACTGCCAGGGATTTGGTCACTCTGTGACAGAAAAAACTACAAAGAGGCCAGCATGGGAAGTTGGCCTAATAAATCACCACTAGGAAAATGAGGCAGTGACCTGAGCAGCATATTATCGGTTGGTGAATTTATAATTTTCCACATTTTACAACATGAAGAACTTATTTCATTAAACAAATTGGGAAAATAGTACGATTTATTTCTGTGCAAACGAGACTAACTAAAGTTGAAAGAGACATTCTCACAGTGGAGGGAGTGATAAGAATAACAACACACTGTTGTGTTCAGTGTTAAAGAACCCACCCCCCTGCTTTTCACATTCATGCTTCTCGGGCCTTCATCAGTATGGACTGCCATACTGCTCTTAGTAAAGCGTCTTCAACAAAAGACACTTTAAATAAAGAGACCATGCTTTTCCTGCAGCTCCTTTAAAAAAAAAACTGTCTGATTACGAGGAAAGTGGACAAATATTAATTTATCCATACATATGTACATGGGAGAGGTCAGTTCATCTGTGTACTAACTGAAAACACAAGGGAAGTTTTGCTTTCATAAGTGCAACAACAAGCATTTTAGCCTGCAGACTGCTAATATTTGTGATAGAGTGGGTCATCCTCAGGAGCTCAGGGTATTCAAATTTGTTATTGTGAGAGGATGCCACCTGTATAAGTCCAGTTGTAAAGTTCACTTGTTACTAAATAGTCCAGAGTCAACTGCAAGTGGCATCATAACAATGTGACAGTGAATAGAAACAGTTGTGGCACGCTGAGTGAATGCCGAGGAGCATAGTGTGCAGAGATTGGCTTCTTTCTGAAGGGCCAATAGCTACTTAAAATACCAAACTTCTAATCATGCACACATGAAAAAGATTATGCAAAGTCTGCATTATCACATCAGCTCAATGCAGAGATGATTACCAGGCTTCATGTCTACCTGACTGTCAGTTATTTTCAATGGCCAACATGCAAATATATTTACATGTTAGGTGGTCATGTGATAAAACAGATGCTGTGATGTCTTGAAAATTACATTTGCATTGAGCCTCTCTGCGCAAACTTTGTTCATTGTTGGAAAGAGAATAAAGGCCGAAAACCTTCCATAAACCCAGGTTAATCAGCCAAATATTAGTGTCTTTCACATTAGCTTGATTAGCAATCTATTTGGTGCTTAAACTATTCGAAAGAGGCTGGAATTAAAATGTTATACAAGGAGCGCTGTAAGTAAGTGGGCTTCTTACTGGTTTGTCTTTGTTTTCTGGTTGGAAATCAGACTCAAAGATTTGCTTATGCAGGACTTTATGCAGGCCAACTCGCTCTGAATATGCACTCCAGCCATCCCCCTGGCACCTTTACATGCACAAACAGACAACAAGGATTAACATGCGATGTAAAGAACGTTGATGTTTGTCATTCAGGGAAACATGGAGATTACTGGACTGAAACAAAGTTGAGGAGTTTACCTCCTGGAAACAACCAGCCATGACTGGGTGTAACTCTTCACGCAATCTCTCACGTGTGGATCTAAGTCGCCTCTGAAAGGAATGGAATGAGAACAGGAAAAAAAATATGTAGACACACAAATATGTAAGCAGACATTCAGAGACATCTGAAAACTATTAATTCTACGTCTTAGCTTATCTGAAAGTCATGGCCAAGGTGCAGGACACACATGTTTAGCAAGATAAAATTACAAAATAGTTTAAGAAATGAAAGAAAACATTCCGATAAAAGCCTTGTGTCTTAAAGTATTTCTCTAAGGGATTGTGAAACTGTGTGGCCTTTATATAAACGTTCCTCTTTCATGTTTTCTGGCTCATAACCCACCCATCCTCTGGGACAGAGTGCCGGATGGTACGTCGCTCCTTCTCCACCTGCTCCACCCTGAGGTCATCGTCAGGGAAGTCTCCAAATTCATGCATCAGATCTGAATCTTCACTTCTTAACTGTGACATCAGGAACTCCTCCAGGTCCAATGGCTCCACTGCGTCATATGCCGGAGGCTGAGAAATCCACAGGTCATAGACATGAAAGTTACGTTTTCTGATGGAAGGAGACTAAAGGAATCTTAAAGTATTTTAGCAGCAAATATAATCAAATGTTTTAAGTAAGCACTAAAGCTTTGCATCTCCAGAGAAATTAATTATTTACCAAAAAATCATTACATGTAATTTCTTTAAAGGATTACAGGTATTTCCAGGTATGAGCACCCTAGGTAAAGATGCAAATAAATTAGTAATATTTTGGCTAATGAGTTTGTGCAGGACTTTTGTCATATTATAAGCACAACTTTCAATATATTTTACATGGAAGTAATGCAGTGGACCAACTGTGAAGATGAAAGAAAAGAATACCTTCAGAATTCTTCATAAGTCTGGAAAGTGCAGCTTGCAAATGTATCATGACATCTTTATTTTGAAATGAAATTAAACACAGTCGCACAAAGTTACTTTCAGAAGACGGCTGATAAGAGTCTGCTGCGTGCAACTTGATGTCAAAATAAATACACCTGTCCATTTGGATGCAACTGTAGCTACCTTTCACACCCTCACATGATACTGATCTGAGTGAGCTTAAAGTGAGAAGTGGGATCACCATGGCAACATACAACAACTTTAAAACAAAAAAAATATTAGGGCCACAGACTTTCGTCTAATCTAGACAGAGAAAAAGTAATCAGAAAAGCAGACAAGACTGCGACTGTAACTCTGGAGAAGCTGCAGATATTCACAGCTCAGGTGGGAATATCTGTTGCAAAGAATAAGCGCAACTGGGTGAATGGGGGAAAAATGTTGCAAAGGAAGTAGAGACATACCTCCAAATATCTGGAGGATTAAAAAGGTGGATATAAAATGCATCAACAAAGCTAGTCTGTTGTACACATCACACTTTTTATATTTTTATTAGTAAAAAGAGAAACCATGGCTCATTTTCCTCCAACTTCATAGTTATTCATTACTTTATGTTGATCTATTGTGTAAACAGCCGATAAAATATATTTAAGTTGATGGTAGTAATCTGAGAATATGTGAAAAAGTTCAGCTAGCATGTGTACTTGTGTAATTCACTGTAAGCAGTGCAGAAGATGTTTTTTTTTTTAAAGAAAAAAAAAAAGGGGGGTAGGACCAAACATGTTGAATCATGATTATTTTCTAATAGCTCATACCTTTATGGGAACAAAAGACATAAATAGTAACTGGAACAAACTTGGCTTGTTTTAGACAGCTGGGCCTTTTCTGCTCTTAGTGAACCTATTTTTAGACAGAAACTCTAAAACTCCACTCTCCTTTCAGGCAGATCATAAGGAAATCTATAATTATCTCAACATACAAGGATAAAGGCAATTCTGCTTATAGTTAACATAATATTTTAATACACACTTTAACAAATCCCCAAGATCAATGGTTATGTGAGCATTTTTTGTAAGGCAACTGGTAACAAAATGTCCAGCTGATTAGGAAAGACAAAGTAGTCAGGCTAAGCTGGTTATGCTGCTAAAAAGAGGAACCTGCAGGAAAGTAACAGAAAATTGGGCAGATTTCCAATCTGTTAACAGGGTGTAGAAACAGACAGCTTACAGACCACTGCAGTCTCCTTCTGAAATAGTACTTACAAAGACAATGCACAAATGCAAAAAAGACAAATAGTATCTTTTTGCATATAAATATTCAGAACAGTTTACAAAAAAAACATCTAAGCTTTCAAACAGGCTTATGCTCCCACAAGGGTTTTTTAAAACTCTATGTGCAGGGGAGGTGGAAAAAAGAAAAATAAAAGTACAGAGGCATTATTGCAGATGTCATCCATGCACTCATGAGCAGCCTGTGCACAGAGGAGAGGTGGGGAAATCTGCAGCAACAACATGAGTCATTGTTCTACGCAACTCTTACAGGCAGAGCAAATTCTGTCTGCCTGCAGACATGTTTTTGCACATCCGCGAACCCCGAAGCGCATTTCTCTGCAAAACCAATGACACGAGCAGCTGTGCAAGCAAGCTACAAAATAATAGCAAATTAAAAAAAGAGCTATGCGGCATGATATTGTGGACACAGGTGAAGCACCTCGATTCTACCGGGATGGTGTGTGCATCAACAAAATTCCAAATTAGGCAGTCTTACTCAGAGCTAGAACAATCATCATAGCATAGCCTCTCTCTATTTTAGTGCAGAGCATGAACTCTCCCCCCCCAAAAATAATGAATGCTAATACATGCATGCTTGTAATTTGTGAATGCTGCTCTGCAGAGTTAACACAAGGGAGAAAGGAAAACTCCTTAAGTATTCAATCAGCTCTCAATGATGATGATCATATCTACTTTTTAAAGCAAATCGGCCAGATGAAAAAAACTGCAACCTTTCATATGCTTCATTATTAGGATAAAAGAGAAAAAAATGCTCCAAGATTTAACATAATGAATTCTCTGATTTAAACATTTTCAGTATACATCAGATATGATTACTCAGGAAACTGATAAATCTTCCAACACTTTGCTATTATAACCCACCCTATCAAGCCAGATGAGACTGCAAACAGAAACCGCAGACAAGCAGCATTTTTAAAATGTAGAACTTAATTTAACCTCACCACAGACATAAGCGTTTTAACATAGCTTTAAAGTCTTTGTTAGTACCTGCACGGCTCCAACAGATATGTTAGACTTACCCTGCTCACAACTGAAAAGTGCCACTTTAAAGAGGAAGTGTACAAAATGGCGCAGTCCGGATATGGGAACCTGTACTACTGTTCGTTTCTACTGACGGTGATTGCTTTTTACTGAAACTAAACCACAAGCTAGCGAACAGATCCTCTTTATATTCATCCCTTTTTCATAGAAGACGAAAACTACAGAGGATTGTGGAGGGAAACATCCAACATCAGGACCAGTTGGAACAAAAGATGGCACCGTCTGCTTTCTATTAGCTTAAATTCAGACTAAAAACTTGAACATGCTTCAAAACCACCAACACTTTGTAGGAAGTGACATCACTGAAGCGCTCCCATTTTCAACCAGTGTTTCAACACAGGAACAGATTGCACAGGGCCAAGCAGGAGCAGCACACAATATCATGCAAAGCTTTTCGTTTAATCTCTTCGTTTTTGCAGCAAAACTAAAATAACGCTCAACCGGCAACACACAGATTTCCAAGCACAACTGCCACAGTGAATATCCCTCACTCATCCCTTAGCTTTCACTGCTGAATAACAAGAAAATCACCGTCCCAGAGATTATGGCATTAAAACCTCTCTCTCTGCATGCCAAATCCAGACATATTAAACATTTGCTCCCCCTCATAAGCTGCAAGGTAAACAGCCCCATCCAGTGCCAGTCAGCAGCCTAGGCACTGACCCATTTCCCGACTCAAGCAGGTTACAGATTAACAGTCTTGGATGCCAGCAGGTGGAGGTGGAAGAGTGGGGCGAATGGTCTAAGTAGTGCAACCGAAACCACGTCAGCTGAGAAGCTCAAGGATCAAACCCAGAGAAGTATAACAGGGTTTCTGCTAAGTCACGCTACAGATATGTCAGGAGACTTAGCGCTTAAGAGCTTTAGTAAACTTTTGAGTGACAAAAATGTAGAGCAGCGGAGTAGGATGAAATGACAGAGAAAAGCCAGGTTAAAAAATAAGAAGAAGGAAGTGGAAGATAAAACACTGGCAGGCAGAGAAAGGGATTCAAAGAGTGCCACAGAAAGTCTTGAAGCGTAGTATGGGAACCAATCCCTGCACAGGATTAGACTACATCATTCTGTTTGTTTGCTCAGAAGAACTGTGATAACAACCTGCTAGGCTCCAACCTGCAATGATGCTATTTATTCCTTTGTAGAAAGAAATCCACAGTTTTCCAAACCATGTTTAGGAAACATGTATTGTCATCAAGGTACATCTCATTGTATTACAATAATATGAAAAAGGTAATATATTTCAGAAATTCGGTTTAAAAAATAAAAATTTTGCAGATTTTTTTAAGCAGTGTGATATATCCTAAAGAATTTATTTCAGTTATTTTGAATAATGATGGCTTAGAGCTAATGATAAAAAAAATTCAGTTTCTGAGCAAATGGCAAAAATACATAATATCAAAAAATAAAGGATTTTAGATACAGAAACACAGGACATTGACTCAATAGTAGCTAGGGCTCCTTCTACATTAATTAATGCAACAACGCAGAGTGGCATGGAGGTGATTAGCCTGTGGCTCTCCTTAGGTGTAATAAAGGTTCAGATTGACTATATGCCATAGAGTCTATGGCATAGATTGTTGGATTTTAGGTCAGACAAATTTGCTGGTCAATTAGTACCTCATTTAAGGAGGTATTAGATGGCAAATTTATGAGGAGTCCTTTTAATATGCGAGCTGTGTATTTTAAAATGAATTAGCAAAATAATTTTACTTTTTAGTTACTTTTGGCAGAGTGGGTAGGTGTCAAGTCCTGTTGGAAAATGTGAAAATCAGCATTTACATGTAGCTTGCCAGCAGAGAGAAACATGACGTCCTCTGAAGCTTTCTGATAGATGTACTTTATTTGGACTTAAGACGACAGAGTGGACCAACACCAGCAGATGACCTGCCTCCCTTACCCCTCATGGATTGTAAAAACTGTCTGTCTGTCTCAGAAATGTAGCTCCCAATGATAAGAGCAAAATGTACCCTCATCTAAAAAAAGAACTTTGGATCACTCAGAAACAGTCTGTTCCTTCTTCTCTTGAGACCAGATGAGAAACCTCTAACATCTTTGCTTCAGGAGTGACTTAACACAAGGAGCAGAACAATGTAGAGCATGAACTAGATAGATCTGTAAGTGGTGGCTCTCAAGGCTCTGGCTCCAGTCCAGTCCACACTTTGTGAATCTCTGAACTCTAAAATGGTCTTTTGCTTCCCAGCCTACTAAAGGCTGCAGACACGTTTGTGCATTGTTTTCTACCAAAGCTGTTCTTCCATCCAACATTCTATTAAAATGTTTGGAAAGCATTCTGAACAACTAGCTCCATTAGCAAGGGCATCTTTTTTCCTTCTGAAGGATTTTATTTGCCATCTTCTGAACAACAGACAATATTGCATCATTAAAAGTAATTAAAAAATTGCTTTCATTAAAGTGGTCTGATTAAATATTCTATAGCTTCTTAGAAACAAGATATTGTGTAATCATTAACTTTAAGTCATAAAAATGTGAATGAACAATAGTATCACTCTATTTATGAGTAGTCCTTTTAATATGTGAGCTGTGTATTTTAAAATGAATTAGCAAAATCATTTTACTTTTTAGTTATTTTGCATGTTTACTCGACACACCTGCTTATTCCCATCCACTGTGATCATCCATACAGTCATCTTTGCTAAGGCATTTTCTTGTTTTGCTGCAGATTTTTTGGGACTTAAAGTATAATCTCCAAGACTAGACACTGCACTGAGTCAGTCTTTCTCCAGGCTAATGACAGTAAAGAGGATGTGGGGATGATATGCTTACAAACACTAAAGCTGTTAGAGTGCTGCATTAGGGGAAAAAATTCTGCAAACCGTAACAATATTACAACAGATTATTGGCATACAGTGTTTTAGTTTGATTATCCTTAAAGTTTATATAAAATAGCAAGAAAAGCAATAAAAAACATCGGTGAAATGTTTTTTGTTGCTTTTTATTGCAAGGAAATATTCCATTTCCTTGCATGCAGTTATGCTACCTCAGAATTAGTTGAATATTTCAAAGGCACATTTTAAGATAATGATGTGGGATATCATGTCATTATCTTAAAATGATGTGTCTAAAAACTTGAACATGCTTAAAAACCACCAACACTTTGTAGGAAGTGACATCACTGATGTCCCTTCCTACAATACAATAGATGTGTGGATGTGACTGATGTCACTTCCACATATCTATTGATATCCCACATATCAATAGATATGTGGGATATCTACTGATATCCCACATTGAGATGTGGGATATAAATAGAATAAACAGGTTTAAACTCAAACACTAATGTATTATTTTCCTGCAGAATTAAACTCACCACATTGACGTAGGCCGTGGGAGAAGAATTGGAGTTGGACCGACTGTGATATAAGCCATAGTTCCCAATGAAGTTCCGTCTAACCTCTGCAGAACTGTGCCTGGAATAAAAATAAGAAACAGATATTTGTAAGGCTTTATGATCATAAGGCAGAAAAAAGGAAATTTGCATCATTTATCTGAGGTATAGATGCACTAAGAAATTAGCTTTTGTTCAGCCTACACAATATGCAAATACTCTAGGTTGCATTGGCAACAACACTCCCTGGTTTGGAAGTTGTCACTGAGTGAAGACTTTCCTCATCTGTGGAATGTTGGAAAATAAGTCAGACAAGGCAACAAACTCCGTTTTGGGAAAATTTGTTGTTTCATTTTACTTTAGACTTTTCTTACGAGAGTTTACTACAACAAATATTCAACTGTTATTTGTCATTCTTAAAAGAAAACTGGAGCTGGTCAAAAATCGATTTTGAAGATCACAGATTAAAAAAAAAAAGATTATTATTTTTTTTAATGGCCACAAAATCTTACATTAGTGCATTTCTGATTTGATACAGATACAGACTTTACAAAAAAAAAATCTGAAAACTTCATCCACTTCCTTACAGAAAGAATGTATCTTTAAATAATATTAGATCCAATTTTGGTCTAAAACACATTTCATTAATTTTTGAGTTGGATTATCTATGCTTTTGCTTCCACTAGCAAATTTCCATTGACATTGAGATGCTTTGTCAAGTTGAAAATAAACCAGCTTTGGATTATATAATGGCGTTCTGATTCAAGGGTCAAACCAAGCAGGAAATCAACATGACAGACGGATAAAGGAGTATTCAGAAATGTTGGGGAGACAGTGTTTGTCTGTGCTTTCCTAGAGCTACCCCTATAAAAGGAAGAGAGAACAAGAACTGGGAGACAGTGCCCCAGATTGTTCCTCACATTCCATATCCTCAGAGTGGGTTCATCGTCTATTTTTTCATAATTAATATACCATGTCATAATAGACTGACCAAACCTTCCACAAAAAACCCTTTACTTGTTTCATGTCATTAAAAATATATATATATATTGTCTCTGCATATTAACAAAGGTTTGATAAGTGCATGTGTTAGCATGTTCAAATGTCAGAAGTGCTTTACTGTGATACTTCCACACAGCAAATATTTAAAGGGCAAAAGACTTGAGCAAATGGGTCACACTGCTTATTGCTTCCCCTGCGGTCAGTCTCATGAGTTTGTTAAGCCTGTTGCAACATAACTGTTACTAATTATCTCCACAAACCATAAACAACAAAATGTTAGGAGAGAGTGTCAGAACACTAAAACCTATGAAGCTGTAGTAAAACACATTACATGCAGATCAGAAAGACAGCTTCTATCAGCTTCATTTGCATGTAAACACAGTTAATGACATATAAGATCCAATATTGCTTATATCAAGTTTCTTGGCATATTTGCTCTCACATTATAACTGCTGAAAATCGTTTAAGGCGTTCAATTCCTGTTCCACTAACCCTATAAATCACGTTATAAGCTGAATCAGTACAGGCATGGATAGTGTGCAAACAAATCTACACAAAGAGCAAAGTCCAGCAGGGCAGTGGTATTTATTCAAACACATAGCCACACTGCCACTGAAATAAAATGGTTGAATAAAAAGATTAAAGACAAAGTTTAGCAAAACACCACTCTAAACTAAGATTAAAACAGTTCTACGGGGTGAGCTCAAGAAATACACAAAAAAATGGGATCATAAAGCTATTACCACAGACAAATACACACACACATTCTGTTTCCACAAGAATCCTTTGCTTTGCAATTACAAGGCCAAACGATGGAACTCTGCAGCTTGTACTGGTGCAAAAGTTGCTTTGAAATCATCAGAACCGACCCCCACAACAGTGCGCACATACGGTCTTACAACCTGACTCCGCAAACATCCACAGTGCTGTTAGTCACTTAACTGGTTTATTGAAGCAGCGTGTTTTCACCTTGCACCAAAGCAGTCCGACTAATGATTGTGTCAGTACCATGTACTTCTTACGCTTCTGATTTCTGAGAGGAATGCCACAACCCATTTAGTCCCTTACAAAAGCATGTACACACCTTGTTGGTCTATTACAGAAATTGCAAGTAAAATACCCCGAGGTGTGTGGTTGTAATGTCAAAATATGTACAAAAGTTTAAGAGAATTGAATATTTAAGAAAACTAAAATTTAAGAAAGATTCAAGTCATTTCTGGTTTGTGCCCTACAAGACTCATATAGTGATTATAAGAAGTATCCTTCCCCTGATCCAGGCAGATTTACACATTAATCACCTTCCTTCCATTTCTTGATGTTTTAACTGAACTTCATGGGATGTTCAGTCCCTTAGAAATGTTTTTATATCCATCTCCTGAGTGAAACTTTCAATAACCTTTTCTTTGATCTCCTTGGAGTGTTCTGATGTCTTCACTCTGTAATAGTAACCAGGAATATTGATTAACCAGTGCATGGACCTTCCAGACACAGATGTCTTTGGACTACAATCACTGTATTCAGTAAATCTCCATTCTACCCTTTGTGAAACCACTAGCTCTAATTGGTTGGACCTCTGTTGAATTAGGTAAGTCAGTTTGAAGACAGTAAGTAATGCAATCACTTATTTTTGTGTCAAATATTCATAGTTACTTTGTAATTGATTTTGTTACAAATTTTGTTGACTGTGGTTGATTTGCAAAAATCAGTGAAAAGGGTGAAACATTCAGGGAGGTGAATACTTTTTATAGGCCTTCCTTGTATTTAGTCGAACTGACTTGTCTTTGAATTATAAATCTGCTGCTTGTATAATTTACCAGATCAATATGAAAATTTATAATTTTAGATCTGTTATTTTTTTCTAGTTTATCCTGTTAACACAAAAAGCATTTTTTAAAAAAATAATGGTTTATTCTTTGGTGCTTAAGCTGAGTTTTTATAAATGATAACTAAAAATCTGAGAGACGGTTTACAACATAACTCCTTTAGAAGACATCCTCCTAACAACACTGGCATTAATTCCTTTCTGCATGTTTCATCAGTCCTACAAAGACCAAAATGATTCAACCTACAATTCAATACAAGTCATGTACAAAATGTATAATTTGTAGGCACAAAATCTTGCAGGCATGTACAAGGGAGATTGTTAGGTCACAAACAATGACTGACATTAGGGGCCTATCTATAAAAAGACCAGGGAATGAAAACTGTAATCAGCTCTTCCCAGTAGAACCAAGCTGACATTATTTTACCACTGGTAAGCAAACAGTTCGTGACAGCAGGCAACAGCTGTCTCTCTCTTCAGCGGGCCTCTCCCTGGGCATCTTTTGTCACATAAACGTTAGGCTCCCGTCAAGAGGATAAAAACAAAAGCTTTGGATTTTGTCATTTTACCAAAAGCAGCTTGCGTCAAAACTTCTGAAAAAAAAAACATGAGTTCTTGTGAGGATCCAAACCCAGAGTCAAGACTTCAAGTGAAGAAGTATTTGACAATCAGAAATACAGCTGGAGCTTTTGTATGACAGGACAAGAAGTCCATGAAATCTATGAATGAGGTCAAAACCCCACTGCCAAAAGAAAAAACAAAGGTGTAACCACTTTGGTCTAAAAAAGCTGCTGCTCCTGGGACGTTAAACCTCATCAAAACACAAAATCTCTGCCTTACTGAAAATAGTCAAAGTGGCACTCTCTAAAACACACACTTCATCGCTGTTCCTTCATGACATGATGTCGTCTGAACTTAAAAAGAAAGTAATAAAAACATGACTCTTTCAACAAATCAGACACACTAAATAATTAAATTGAAAATATGTTGATCGGTCACGTTCACAAATCAAGTCTTAGATTTCCATCTTATTGGATGAAAACCAATGAGTCTGCCTATAACACCTCATTTCTAAAGGGGATGTAGTTAATCTCTGTAATATTTTATATGTAATAAGGATGTAACAATTTCAAAATTTTGCATTATGTGTTTGTATTGTATGTAATTTTTTTACCATATTTATCAATATTGTCATCAGAAATTTATTGCAGTAAACATAAAAGTCACAATAAAGGAATTCACAAATGAACTACAGTATTTTATGACAGTGGGTTTCTGATATGTGTGACATGGGCAACCGCCCAGGGTGGCATCTTGTGGGGCCTAATGCATCCTCCAAGTCTCAGACTGGAGTACCCATCCTTGATATCTGAAATCACTACCTTGCTCCAGCACTCACCACTCTGTATACAGAGGACTCAGTTGTAGTCAATAGATGCAGCAATAAGCCTTTTCCTGACCAATATTGATTATGAGGTCTGACCTGCTAATTCTGGCCAATCTCAATGTTGTTTTTCAGGACAATAAGCTCATCTTTTTAAGTAGACGGATGGATCTTTAGAGAACGGGACAAGGAATAATGTCTGATAATGCTGATATTTTTATGCTCCATTTTTGTTCTGAATAAATAATCAGACCTGAAAGATACTTTATTTTCCCATTCTTTCAAGATCTTTAATACCAGGCACGTGCAATAGAGCAAAGCATTTTTAACAATAATTTCAATATTTGCACAGCTTTCATGTGAAATATTTATGGCATGTAGACCATGTCATTCACCTCTCTCTAGTTTAGTTAAACTTCAAACTATTAAGCTTTAAGATTTTAAGAACCCGCTTGTGAAATCCAATGCTGTGATGATGGCAGCATGAGATTGTCGCTGGAGGACAAATTCCTAAAATGATCATCCGTCGTCAAAGTGGTGAAATTTCCAAAACATGTCAGGAAATTTTCCATGAAACCTCATCTCAGCATATGTTGTGGGCCTAAAATCATCTACTATGCATCTGCGTAGAAACAAGCTGGGAGCTTTTTGTTATGTCACACATGGCAGGCCTACACTTGCTGTTTGAGTGTATGGTGGGTTCCTGTCAGCGTTTCTGGCATCATTCCCAAACCTCTCTTTCAAGCTGAATGTGAACCATCACTGCTTGTTTGGGGCTTTTGTTTTATAAAATGTTTACAAGTTGCAAATGTGGTGCTTTAAAGTGTGTTTTTTCTACATACAACTTCATCCTACTGCCACATATTTAGGTACTTGTAAATCAGATATGATTTTGAATTAACATTTACAGTTTCCCTGAAGCACTGAACACAGAGACATTTAACATATTTCTTAAACCACTCACAGGCTTCTTAGTCACACACACATTAAAAAAGGTAAACCTCCTTGGGAGAATGACTTAAACCTTCTATTTTACACAATGCTAAAGGACTCATTTCTTTAAATTGTGAGTTTAACATTTGTCCACTTGCCCATCTGTTGCTGTTTCAGCTGTTGCTGAACTGGAGAGCTCCTTCAGTGACAGACTGCTGCATCCTAGGTGCACACAAGTGCTTTATTGCAGGTCCTGCCTTCAAGCACCTGTATGAAAACATGATATCCATGTGGGTGATTTCTTTAAATCACCCACTTGCCTACACAAGTCATTTAATTTGAGTATGCTATTTAATAATTGTACAGAATCTTTTTTCTTATGTTGTAAATTTGTTCTTGATGCACAGGGTTTTTTTTTTGCCTTTTTTTGTTCCGACTTACTTTAACCTGCTGCTGTGACATCTGAATTTCCCCACTGTTGGACAATAAAGGATATTTCTAATCTGTTAAGGTCATACATATAAACTAACCTACAATGCTAAACTCGAAACTGGCCCCTAGATTCTCCAGCAGAAATGGAAAGCCATTTCTGCTGGAAATGGCTTTCCAGAAAATATAAGAAGATATTTTCTACAAGAAATTAGAAATATTTAATGGTGCACAGATACTTCTTAAAAATGTAACATTATAAAAGTGTGGTAATTATTTCATTTTATTCAGTCAATGATTTAATATTTTAGTTTTTAATATATCTGTATTTTCGTAAATGTATTTCATGTGCTCATCGCATTACTTTTAAGATTTACTTTAAAGCAATTATATGGTAACTTTTATTCCTCAGGCGTGGAACATTGAAGAAGTTGGTCCTTTATTATTTATTTTAATTATTTAATCTGTACATTTTAAAAATAATTTATCTTTTTATCAAACATAGAGTTTTATTCGTCCATCAATTTGCTACTTACTTCCAATTATCTGTAAACAAACCAAGTAAGAAATTCTGCTCTAAAGACAACATAAAAGTGGCTGAATGACTGTATTTCTTTCCTTTGTTTGAAAAATCATTTTGTTTGTTTGTTTTTTTTTTAATTTTAGGTTTTGTTTATATTTATTCAATTTGTATAATATAATATTATTTAAAAAACACAAAGACTTTTATATAATTTTAACTTTTTTCCACTCAATTATCTTTCAAACAGAACTGAAGTGAGAGAAATTCCTGTCCTCTAAACTTTATGTACTGTAGCCTTAATGTAAAAAGAATAACAGTTTGGGGGAAAACTTCTATTATTTGCTGGTGAATTTCTAAAAAATAACTGATAATGTCTTAGATCAATTTAAAGATGCAAACAAAACTATTAGTTTTACTCCTAACGAATCAGCTCCTGAGGGAATTTGTTGTGAAAAACGTCAGCAGTCCTATTCGTTTGTCTACGAGAGGAGGGTTTCCCTAAACCTTAAAATTCTTCTCCTTAGAATCAAAGTTCTCTCTTTTATTCTAAGCCAAGAAGAAAAGACAGGAGAGCAAGAAAAGCAGAGTGGCATGCACAAGAGAAGTGAGGGGACCAAATAGATGGCCCCCTCTGCGTGTCTCATCCTATCATACGTCTCCAGACTTAATGGGTCTTACTGCTATCAGCAACATCACAACTCAACTTCCTCTCAAAGGGAGGCACACACTAACATAGCCATCATTTGCAAGAATTGTGTCGCTGGAGGCTTCAAGTGAAAACCAGGGTCCAGAAGAGACTTTCATAAAAACAAAGGCAGAATTTGCTTAAAGTCTCTTGGATTTGAAGGTGTGTCTTTTACTGAGAAGTACCAGAGCGGCCCACCAACAGACCTGGTGGTCAACAGATGACATCTGCCGAAAGCCCATAGGAAATCAGATGAAACACAATCCAGAGCCCCCCCTCTCCACTTAGAAGTATTGAACAATAGAGGCTGCATGCTCACAGCTGTCCTCACACCTGTTACCATATGCTCTTAAAACACATCAAGTTCAAATGGAGATTATTAAATATTTACTACTTTTTCCAGCTAAACTCAGCAGTCATCTCTTATATGATGAATGTCTTGCATTTGTTAACAGGCAAACTTCTTCTCCATTCCCCTTTTTTCGGTGCCTATATCAAGAAACACATTTCCTGTCCTAACACTGAAAAGTGAAGTGATACCAGTGAGTGATGGTGTGTTCTCAGTTTGCAGGATTTCCTTCGCACACGCTGTGCTGATAGAAAGATGTGGAGGCCAGGAGGTGCTCCTGAGACTATAGAATATTTATGGGGTGTATAAACAAAAGATTGTTTCAGCCTGATAAGCACAACGAAACCATGTCTACAAATGTGTATCAGTGGAAATGATAAGAAAAAATATTTCCATCTTACTCTAACACTAGAGTTTCAACTTGTGTCTGCTGTTCCTCTTTGTGACTGGCTAGCTTACTTTCCAAGTTCCCTTTGATTTATTGCTGCATTTAGCAGCTATTTGACCGATGTACCGAAAGTTTAAAATTAAATCAATGAGGTATGTTTATTTCATTCATCAACTTCAACTTCTAAAAGACCCCTCAGAGGGACCACTACTCCCAAAGCTACATAAAAAAAAAAAAACGATTACAGTTTACAGTTCAACTCAGGGACAAAAACACTACATGTGGATGCATGTCCTGTGGGCTGATGAAACTAAATTTGAAGTGTTTGATAATCTTTATTACAATTGGAGAGGAAAAGGGAGGACTTGCATGACTTTGAACACCTTCCCAACTGTCAGGTACAAAGGGGACAACATCATGTTGTAGGTGTGTTTTCCTGCAGGAAGGACTGGTGCACCTCGCAAAACAGATGGTTTCATGAGGAGACATCATTGTAGGAAAATATTGAGACAATATTTCAAGATAAGCAAAGGGAAAAATAGCTCTTCAAAATAAACAACTGTGCTAAACACACAACCAAATTAGTTACAAAGAGGCCTAAGGAAATAAAGATTTTAAAGTTGCCATCACAAAGTACTAATAAGCAACACCCAGAAAAGGTCTGGTACTCTGTGATGGCAACTTTAAAATCTTTAAAGAAATGGTCTGGGTATTGCTTAAAATGTGTGTGTGTGTGAGCACGGTGGCTAACAAAACTGACTCACTTGCACCAGTTCTGTCATAAGAAATGACACAACTACAGCAAACTTGTGAGAAGCTTGTAGCAGGATATTCAAAATGTTAGACCCAAGCAATACAGTTCAAAGATAAATCTAGAAAAACTAAGGACAAGCATGCTGACTTCAGACCAAGATGCTGCAAGATAATCGGGGGATAGCTCTAAAACAATTTCCAAACAGTCTAAATCTGATCTAAAATGAGAAAAGATTATTTATTTATAAGTGGTGAAAATGTATACCATTTGCCAAGTAGCTAATTCACCCTGAAATCAGACTTTATGTGATGTCCAAATATAATGCTAAACATATAAAGCCTGACAACTAATTCTTGGCTAAAAGTGGGTTATCAACACAACAGCAAACTGAATGAAATGCTGTGGCGGGGCTAAACCAGAAAACCTCAAGGAACCAAAATAATGTTGTAACAAAGAGTAAGCCAAAAGTGTCCTTATATAATGTGAGAGCATGATAGACATACAGAAGAAAATCTTTTTTGTTGTAATAACATTTTACACTTCGTAGACTTTATCTTGCTTTATTTTAATCCACCTTAGTAGTTTGTAAGCATTAGGTTTACCTTAAACAGTAAAACAAAATCCACAAGGAAGTGGCACTACACTAGTCGGAGTCACCATCTTCCTGTGGCATCGCCATGGATGTGATGGCAGAAAAACTGAGTGTCTGATTCATGGGTATTGGTCAAGGTGGCTAGAATACAAATGAATCACTCTGATAGAATAGAATAGAATACAATAGAATACTTTAGCTGTGCTCTTGTGGGAAAATGTAACTGTAACCACAGTGATAAACAAATGAAATAGAAACTGTATAGCAATATCAAACAAAAAAGGTAAGATAACTAGAATTCTAATTAAATAGCAAATGTAGAAGATGTAGATTTCAAGGAATGTACAGGTGATTTGGATAAAAAAAAATACAAAATGTGCTGTTTTATTGTTGATTATTGAAAGCTGTGTAAGAAGAGCAGAAATGTAAACAGCTTATTGAGTGAGAAACAGCTGCAGGGAGGAAAGACCCACAATAATGCTCTTATGTCCGTTTAAGATGCAGAAGCCTGTTACTAAAGGAGCTCTCCAGTGCTGTAACATGCAAAGAGTGGGGGAGATTGTCCAGGAGGGAGTTCCTATTCTTTACCCTTTACCACCTCCACTGGGTCGAGAGGGGAATCCTAGAACTGACCTGGCCTTCCCGATCAGTAATCAAATTGCATTATAGTACCAATAGTAGCATTATAGTACCAATAGTAGCATCTGCATCTGCTGTTGCTGAAGCAACAGCAGATGCATGAATAGTTTAACATATAAGTTTGCAGCCTTTATCAGAGGTTTTCTTATCTCATATTATATTTCCTCTAGCTTCTTTGCACTATACCATCTCCAAACAGATCACAAGGAAACATGTGGGGCTACATTCTAGAAAGCATTCCTGGAAGAAATGAATTCTCCATTATCTGAGAACTCTTCTCTATCTAATTTTTACAGATTTGCTCACTGATAAGAGTTTACAAGCCCTCTCTTATTAAGTTGTTTTTCCCGTTTTTCTTTCTGACATAATGCATTTGCAGTGCTCTAAAGAGGAAAAATGTACCTACACCTTGAACTTTTTTACACTATAGCTCATTTCATTGGGATTTTGTGTGAAAGGTACACAGTGCATAGTCAGCAAAGGAAACGGGTAAATATTTTTTAAGCAAATAAAATGTAGAAATGCTTGGCTAGAATGTCATATTTACCCCCACTTAGTCTGACACCCCTAAATAAAACCTTAAGGTGCAACTAGAGGCCTTCAGAAGTCACCAAAATAGTAAATGTGAGTCTACCTGTGGTTAATGTCAGTATAAATACAGCTGTTACGTGAAGGCCTCAGAAGGTTGTTACTGAATAATACAAACAGTACCATGAAGATCCAAAAAACACCGCAGACAAGTTAGAGGTGACGTGAACAAACTTAAAGCAGGATAAGATAAAATAATCTATGGAACAACTGCAGTAAGAACACCTTTGTTGAGTGAAAGCAACCAGATCCCTGATTTAAAGCAACATAAAACATTATGAAACTGCAACAACTAAAAATCTCTTAACTGCTAATCGGTGCAAACTGCAAAGTTTTAGTGCATTCAAATGGCCCAGTAAGGCTTAATGAAACTACGCAGTCAATACATAAATCTGTTTGAACACCTTGCAATGCTACAGTACCACATGGGCTAGCCAGCCCAGATGCTGGCTCATCACTGCATTCAGGTTTTGGCCCAACTTCTCTCTGATCTCCCAACCGCTGAGCTCAGCTCTGCACAGCACAGCAGAAAAGCAGAGAACCATGATTTCTCCTGGCAATTTCAATCAAGAATGCAGCTCTATTATTACTGCGCATGGGGAAACAAAGAAGAGATCCCACTGACCACTGACAAACTCATTCATTTGCGAATACTGCAGAGGATTATTACTTTCACTGCAACAAACCAAAAGGGAAAAAAGAAAATACTTTGGAATCAATAAGAACACAACCCCACCTCTATATCCACTTTCACAATGTGAATGAACTCAAGTGCCCTGTCAGACTTCTGCAATATTACACAAAACACACACGCTTTTGAGTCACTGCAGGCCTAATCATAATAGAAGTCAAAAACAGAGAAGGAATAGGACACAATAGACTTCCATATGCACGCTTCCTTCCCACCTGGTCAGCTTCACAGTAGGAACTATGATCACACATCCCTCAGTTATACCAAATCTCCAGACTTGTCAGAGCTAACTCACCACAGGAAATGATCGCATTAGGATCTGCATGGTCAATAAGAGGAAATGACACTCATGGACAGATGTAAAGCACAAGGTTTGCTTCCTAAATTTATACCATTTTCTGGTACAGAAAAAAAAATATCTAAATAAGAGTGAACTTATGAAAGATAACATTGTCAATATTACCAAGCCTGTTGTAACACGTCTTAATAAGGCTTCCAGTAAAGTTGTAGAAAAGTTGGGACAGTTGATAGCCCTTCAGGCTGCCTTTTTCCGGTGAAACAACCTGCAGCTTTTATTATTCACAACATGTGGCTGCCTGCTCCGCGCTGAACAAACTGCACCCTCCCATTATTTCTCTGCAGTTTTTTGCATTCGCTCTTTTCATCCCGAAGGATCAAAACAAATCGTAAGGATTTAGTTTTTCCTTACCTGTTGATCTTCAGAGCGAAAGCCCGTCGCTCTGCGCTGCCGAGAGAAGCCATGCGCGGGTCTGAGGTCCAGTCCAGCGGATCCGGCTGTGGTTGTTTCCTGGCGGTGTCGCCTCGCCCACCTCCTCGCTGTCACTGCTTTCCCTCCTACTGATCAACTGTCAGAAGCTCATTTTGAGCTGCGGCGGCGGCAGCAGCAGCAGCTGTCCGGGGTGGAAACTTCCGCATGTACTTTGAGGTATCCCGTCGAGGGAGTAAGTGCGAGATAGAGGGAGTCAGACTGACACCGGTGGCGAGGGAGAAGAAGGAGGAGGAGGAGGAGGAAGAGAATGGGACAGGCAGGGTGGATGCATGAGGCACATGCGCTCCCTCGCTGCTGACATGAGCGTTACCAGACAATTATTTATTTATTTACTAGATTGATTTAGTTGAAATGATTGACTACAGTCCTCAACACAGCCAGACGAATATACTAAAATCCTCTTTTAATGTCAAACATGTTACCTTCTCAAGAGGAGTTTTTGCGATTAAGCGCAGTTTCCCCCCCCAACTCAAACCACACTGTCAGTTGCTAATTTGTCATCTTGCTCTGCCTGTGTTCCTTGAGTACAAGAGTAGGCTACCACAGAAATGTCTTACAGCATGTTTTACAATCAAAGAAATGATTCCCAATGACATTTTCAGCAAATAGCTGAGGACAGTACAACCACACAACAGATCTCTAAAGGTTCTCCTAGCCAACATTTACATGGGAAATATGGATTTGCTCAGGTTGGATGTTCACTAACTGGGCCTGCAGTAGGGGATCCACTCGGGTTAATAGACTAAAGCTGGTTGGGTTGAAAGTTGTAAATGTATGCAGCTCTTACCTGGGTCTCACTTGATGCATTGCTCCAAATTGCAATGCATCAAAACTATATTCTTTTTATCATGGAGCCATTTTTAGAACCGTGTGGACAATCCCATCTGGGGTCCATTGTGAAACCAACTTCCTGTCCATATGGGACCCTTATGGACATGTTGATTGGCTGAGCCAGGCTTTTGTTGGGTTTGTTTCTATTTCTTAAAGACATTATTTTCAGAAACTGTTTGAGTTTTTTTTTTCCCACCTGCATAACTTGTAAGAATAGGCACCACATGGTGCTTTTCATATGAAATGCACAAGTTTTTTTTTCCTGAAAATGTTTGAGTAAGAAGGAGTCAATCAAAAGAAACTTTTTAGAAGACCCTTAGAAAGCACAATTATCCACTAAGAACATATTTAAAGATTGCAGGGAAGTCATAAGAATCTGTAAGTTATCTTATTTTATATTCATTCAAACTGATACACTCAATAACCTTCATACTTTATGTGTTGCATATGTTAACTTATAGCATAATTTTGACTTGCTTCAGCCACGTTTTAAGATTGGGAAGGAAACAAGTAATGAACTAATAAAAACAATTGACTGACCTGCAGTGTATGTGTTGTATATGCTATCCTATTAGCATCATACTGACCTACTCAAACCACATTTGAAGGTTTAATGTTACTTTTGAATTCTTAAAATAAATAATCTTTACAGAAAATTAGAAAAAGAACTCTCTTCTGTGAAGCACTTTTGTTGTTATCGTCTTATGTTAAGATATCTATATCTAGATAGATAGATTATTGCTTTATTTAAAAAATAAAAAGAATATAATAAATAATAAAATAATTTAACTAAATATGATAAACTAAAACAAACAATCGTGATTGATAAATATAATTTTTATGCAAAGTCTTGAAAGTGTAGAATTAATAGGCCATCATAATGTATTAGGAAAAACAATATTTGCACATTTCCCGATCATTTTAGTGCTCAGTCCTGCCATGAGAATGAGTTCAGTAAGATCATTTAAAATGTTTCTGTCGACACCTTCTGGTTGATTTATGTCACTGAGTACATTGATTAAGTCCGTTGGTTGTGTCAAACTATTGCCAAAACAAGCTGAAAAACTAAATTCTCGTGTATTTAATTTCGAAAACACGTTTTGATTTTTAAAACTCGCAGCTAGTTTACATTTCGATGTGTAGTTTTAATTTTTTGTAGTTGGTGATTCTGGAACTGTAAAACTAGAAGAACAAAAAAAGCGGAACCATTGCTGGAGCTCGAGGATTTTACCGGACAATATTTAACGTGGCACGCTGTCATAACTACAAATCGACGGGCTGTAAAGCTCTTTGTGGGAGTAAAGTTGTCAATCCGAGGTAGTTTTTTTTCCACGCTTTTTGTAAATTAATAACTTATGTTTCCGTGATCACCCACCAGGTAGGAGGATTATCTGTCTACGTAGTGTTTATTATCCTTGCTTTATCATTGATTAGATTTCGACTAACATAGTAGTGAGAGAGTTGCAATTTTTAACAGCCTTACCTGGAATTAAGTTATAGAAACATTAAGCCTCATTTTGAGTAGTATTAGAAAAAAAAATCTTCATCCCCACTGTTTTATGATATTATCATTTATAGAAGTTGTTTATAAATGCACGTAGGTTACATTCATCGGGCCTAATTAATGTAACTTTTTCATTCATTACTCCCAGTTAGGCTTACAAAATGGAGGAGGAGGATGATTGTCCAGAGTTGGTGCCCATTGACAGCCAGCCTGGTCCTCCAGCTCGGCAGATCCCCGTCACCATCATCACTGGCTACCTGGGTGAGATGCGGACTAAATAAGGAGATTAAAAGCTCAGACAAAGCTGCAGGACTGTTAACTCAGATCGTTTAATATCATAAGTGTAGCACCTTGGAAAAGTACTCATACCCCTTGAACTTTTTTACATTTTATCATTTTTATTTTATGTGATGAGCCAATAAAAAGTAATTCGTGGTTGTCCTTTTTTTTTTTTTTTACTATAAAAAAAATCTGAAATGTCTGGTGTGCGTTTTTATTCAGTCTTTGTGAAAGCTCTTTTCAAGTCTTGCCACAGATTAGGTCTGGACTATGACTGGGACAATCTAACACATGAGCATTATTTGATTTAAACAGTTCCATTGTCACGCTAGCCTTATATTTAGTGTTGTCCTGCTGGAAAGTGAACCTCCTTCCCAATCTCAAGCATTTAACAGATTTTAAACACAGACTCAGGCTCTGAAATAATAAATACGACTGATTGGACTTGCATTTGTACCGTTGTGTGTGCACCAAACCTTAACATAAAATCAATTTCTTTACAGGTGCCGGGAAAACCACACTGCTGAATTATATCTTGACGGAACAACACAATAAACGGATTGCTGTCATTCTCAATGAGTTTGGAGAAGGTAATTGGGGAGAAGAAATGACGTAAAACCTAACTGAAAACATATGCAGCCTATTTAGTAGGTGGTTGAGTCACATCTTACGTTTGTGCTATGAACAGCTATTGCGCAAAGAAAAAAGTATGTTACTTCATTGGACTAATATTAACTAAAAAGAAATTTGTGTGTTAGGTTAGAGCTAACACGGGTGAATAAAATAGGGAAATGTCTATGATTTACACATAAATACTTATCAACAGGAAAACACAACTGTGATTTGGAGCAGAAAGCTCACTTGTGATTATTAATGAAGACTGAGCGATATGTTGTTTATTCCTCTTTTTTTTTAAACCTATAAAATGGTGGTTATTTGAGAATTACAACATATTTTTTGCAGGTTTTTATTAAAAGTTATTTTAGTTTTGAAGATATAAGTTTAATAAAACTTGTTTTATTAAACCTAATGAGCTTTCTGTAGCTGAAGTACATGCAAAAATGTCTATTTGTATTATAAAATTTACTGACCCCTGCTCTAGACAATATGAGATTTCAGCCTATGTGTTTATGGGACACACAGATAAAAAAAAACCCCGCCATAGTAAATGGTTTTCACTGAAATGCTCTGAATGTTAAAAAACTGACAAAATATTTAGAAATGTCATTTAAGCCTTTACAGTACCTTTTAAAGCTGCATATCCTCTGTTCCCCCCTGCACCTCCTCCCCCTTCCTGCAGGGAGCGCTCTTGAGAAATCGCTGGCAGTGAGTCAAGCAGGGGAGCTGTATGAGGAGTGGCTGGAGCTGAGAAATGGCTGCCTTTGCTGCTCTGTCAAGTATGCGTTGGAACTGCAGTTCATCTCAAATGCACTGATAAAAACATTGACTTTTTTGTCACAAATATATTTTAACAAAAAAAAATCCCATGGAAGAATAAAAATATTTATATTCTTGTTTATTAACATTAAAACATATTTTAGTTTGGTATCTCTTGTGTATGCATATCATGTGTTTTAAGAAGTGATGGTACTGTGAAAGAAAAAGATGTTTACCTCTAGAATTTGTTGAATAGTTTCACTTAGCAGCAACAACCAACTACTTAATTCTTCTTGTGCAGCTTTTTTACAGAAAAAGAAAAATGCTTCTGCTAACTCCCCCTCTTAATTAGCAAATATAGTCGAAAAATTCAGTGTCACTGCAGAGTCTGTACATTTTTTAAAAGCATTAAAAAAAAGTAACGTAATAATAAAATTTAAATTACCCTTTCAAGATGCTCTTTAGTTTATTTTGGTTGTCCATGTTTTATTTCAACTGCCCAGTAATTAACTGAAATTTGAATTGGAAACATTTAGCAGATTCTTCATCCTCCTACTCCCCAAAATTAAAGTAAAATAGCAAATTCAGACCCACAGTAGCCTACTGATCTGCATATCATTGTATAAATGTGTGCATGTTTGTGAGTGCAATTGCTCTAGTGGTCGTTAGACTGGAAATGTGACGTATAAAATCAGTCCAGTAACAATTTTCATGTACTTATGATGACCTTAGCTCTTGAGTTTAAGGAAAATAATGTAGTCAGCATAGTTCTGCCTTATGGAATTAGAAAATTCTGGATAAACAGTGTTAAATTTTGTAAAACATTTTATCTCGCTCTACTAGCAGCTAAAAAATGCATTAAGCTCAAAGAAACTGATTTGAAAATGTCTGTAAACTGTTATTGGGATTTTTTTTTATGTACATAAATTTGCTTGTTTTATTTTAAAAAGATGATTTCTTCAGTATTTTTCAAATCAAGGCTTTTACCTGCTCTTTGTTATTGCTTGATTGTTTTCCTTTTTTTCCTTAGGGACAATGGGCTCAAAGCCATTGAAAACCTGATGGAGAAGAAAGGAAAGTTTGACTACATTCTGTTAGAAACGACAGGACTTGCTGATCCAGGTAACGCACATGAAGCTAAATTCAGGCAAGTTGTTATAAATTTGTGTTTTCTGATTGGCTGATCGTGTTATATATAAGTGATGACCGCAGGATGTCACATTGTCCATTAAGTTCTCCATCGGTGAGCTTCTATTCTAGTCTTGGTTTTCACAGGTGTCTATTTAAACATCAGTCACTTAACTTTACTGCTTTAAATGCAGCAATGTAGCCATTTCCTGATCTACGCAAATAGACACCAATCTGTATTTAGTTGAATGGTATGTTTTCTTGTCTTTGTTCTATGTGGATGTTTATACTATCTGAAACCATAAAAATGTTCCAGATGTAGTGATTAACTCCGAAAGGGAAAGATTAAATTATGAAAACATTTAATTGCATTTATTTTAAAGGGAATGTTAGGGGTGATATGGAAGATTTTTATTTTAAGTGTGAACAAACCCTTTTTTTTTTTTTTTACATTGTATTTTTCCTCTCCTATCAGCACTTAAAGCTTTGGGTTTTCTAAAAATTTCAGTTTAATACTATTAGAATGAAAGATTAATTTACACATGTTACAAGTTGTACAAGAGTTAAACAAAAGGGGAAAACTGTGTGTTTTCTTAATTTCAGTTAATTTTGAATCCATCTTTTACTAAGTTATTTTTTTCTTTTTGTTTGTGTGTCCAAACTGATAGTTTCTCCGCATACTTTGCAAATCTCACATCAAAAGTTGCACATTTTCTGACAAGCCGAAGATCAGAGTCATGTTGCTGTGACAGCAACACCAAGGGGAATCCTGAAAAGCATCTAAAGTCCGTTCATCTCTTTGCTGCCAATCTGGAAATGAGCATTAGGCTATTAAAGGGGGGGGCATTGTGGCATGTCGCTAAGTGACAGGTGTCAGGAGGTAGCATCACAGGCAGACACTCACTACCCCAGCTCCCGGTCAAAACAAACAGAGCAGACTCAGACTGGGGCTGGCCTGACTCTTCTTCCTCGTCATTGGCTCGTTATGGCCCCTGACAGGCCTGTCATTGGCTCCGGCAGCGCTGTCAATCATAAAGACTCTCCTCTGTTCTTTCAAGCAGGAGGCTGGATGACTTCTATGAAACATGCCATTCAAAAACTGTGATTGCATTATGCATCCATCAAATATTTGCAATTATTGCTTATCCTCACCTGACAGTCTGACAAAAGTGCGGAATGGAAACAAACCAAATGTACCAGAAGGACATGAGCAATTGATGGCTTCTGAAATTGCTTTTATCCGGTTTTCTGGGCTCTGCCTGAAAAAAAAAAAAAATGTTTGGATATAGAAAATCCCAAAGTAGATTAATTTCTAAATAAGAGCAAGCAAACATCAAGTCATTTCTCTTCACTTTAAGTGAGAACAAAAATAAATGTCATATTTTCTATCTGGTTCAAGTTGCATTTCTTCTTACTGGTATTGTTTTTTTATATTTTGTTGAAGTATTGTCCATCAAACGAAGCACAAAAAGTCATTTTCATAAGTTATGGCAATTTCTCTTCTGTTATTTTAAAATCGAAAGCCTTAATTAATCAGGAAATAAAAATCTTGCTTCTGCCATAAATTTTAGGCCAATTTCCGTGTTGATTAATATAAATCCTTTGGTTTCTGAGATAATGTGCACAAATAATTTTACACAATAAAACTGTAATAATATATTAGCATATTAGCAAGGTTATGTATGAATTAGATCTCTGTTCTCACTCTAGTTCAGCTTTAATCTTCCCGTTTTTTCCCTCCTTTTTCCCCGTCCTAATATACTGACTCCTCTTCACAGGAGCTGTGGCCTCCATGTTTTGGGTCGACGCAGAGCTCGGAAGTGATGTCTACTTAGATGGTGAATATCTGTTTTGTATTTGAATTCCTTGTTTTGTGAACCCCTTTGTTTCAACCATGTTCCTGTTGATGCGGGTTGAAGATTGAGAATCCAAAGGTAGTGCCTCATTATGCATGATCCTACCTCCGCCCTGCTTAACAGCTAGTAGATCTTAGATTTGAAAACCTCATGCAGAGTCAGACAAACATTGTTGCTTTACTTTACAGTTCAATATTTGTGTGAAGCTGCTAAATTTCTCTGAGCCTAAAGGTGTCACTTTTGATGCATGTGGTTCTTTTTTTTTTTTTCGGTCAGCATCCACTGAGTGTGCAGCAGGCTTGTTAACCATACACTGGAACCATTAGAACAAGTATTATTGAGCTGTCATAGGTGGGCCACAGTTTTAACTCAATATTTACTACATTATATTTAGTTTGCGCTCAATTCCTACTTTTCTTGTTTATTTGCCTCATTTTGGGATGTGTGTGTGTTTGAATGAATGAGCTCCTGCTCCTCACACTAAACGCTCAGCTGTTCTCTCTGTCCCGGCTCATTCACCAAGTCCTCTGTTCAGACTGGACAACTCAGAGAATCACTGGCAGACACCGAAGTGGATCTTTGGTTCAGAACAGAAAGTGTTCTATTCATGATTTGATATTTTTTTGCTTGTCCTACTGCAGGGATTGTGACTGTCATTGATGCCAAATATGGGCTTCAGGTATGTGATGGAGATATTTGTTTCAATAGTAGCGCAGGATTAAAACTCTAACCGTTCATTTGAGAGAAGATTATTCTGCTGTAAATTCTTTAGTTTAGTAGTTTTTCTGATTTTCACAATAAAACAAGGGAAAAATAGTAATTTTGCAGGTTTAATCAGGCAACCTGAAAAGATTTGTTATATTTAATGTGGTACAGTGGCAGAAGGAGCTGAGATTTTATTTTATTTGTATTTTTTTTTTTTACATGCACAGCGGTCTGCTTAACCTCCGAGATTCTTGCATTCCCCTCCTTTCAGTGAACAAACACATCCTGCCTCTTTTGTGTTACTTAAAAGGAACAAGACAACTGACACCCAGATAATGGGCTCTAATTTAGAGGTGTCATGCTCAGTGAAGTGACACATTTCATGGCATTTTGTGAAGCAAGATGAAGGGAATCCTGACAGATAGGAGGGAATCAAACTCATGTTGGCAGAGTAATAGATATCAGAGAAATGACGATTGCTATGGGGCTGTCATGTCCTCTTACCTGCCTCCCATTGCATTTATTTTTTGATATTGATCTAAAAATAGCACCCCTGAGTGGGTGGGCTTATTCTGGCCATGTGTGGCTGAGATCATCACAGTGATCTTAGTGATTCATGTAGCCCTAATGTTCTGTTATCACAGTGTCTTGCCAAATTATTAAGACTCCTCAACCCTGCAAACATTGAACTGAGCTTGAGGTATTTTGCGAAGCAGCAGGTATGCTCAGCTGGTAATGACATACTCCACTAGAGTTGCATCAGTAACTCCAGCAAAATGGTGGTTCTGATTACACACATTTTTATTTGCAAAAACCTTTGAAAACAATATAACCTTGTGTTTCCACTTTATAATTTCACATTGGTTTGTGTTGGTTTATCACACAAAATTCCAATCCTGGTATTTGTAGGGATGTTAATTTTGAGAATTTGTGTGTAACATCTTTATTATTTCTTCTTTCATAGCAACTAAAGGAGGAAAAAGCAGAAGGACTTGTCAATGAAGCATCCAGGTCTGACTGCGGAAGTATATGTATTTTTTGCTCTTTTTTTCACTTTGTTTCTCTTGCTCACTAAATACTAGCGTAAAAAACAGTTCACTAACATGACTGACCAAAACTTTATCCCGGTCCATTATTACCGCTAGAACAGTGCTTCTGAATTTTAAGAGTAAAGATTTGGTGATGGTAAAGGAACCTTTACCTTTTTCACTCTTTTTTGCTTAATATCTCCTCAGACAGGTTGCTCTCGCTGACCTCACCATTATCAATAAGACAGATCTGGTGGAGGAGGAGGAACTGAACCAAGTTCGAGACACTGTCAGGTCCACAACAACTTCTTACAACCAATCCTCCATCACTGATGTGGGTTTAAAAGTAAGGCTGAGCTGTCTATTTGAATGATCGGAATTTTTCTTCTCTCACCTCAGATCTATAAATGGTCTTGTTAAGATTTTAGAGACCCAGAGATCAAGGTGAGCCCCCTTTTTTTTTTTTTTCAAACAAATAAAGGGTCATTCCCTGAGATGAGGTTAAGTAGCTTTTTCTGTGGTCCAGCTAGCCTGCTGTGTTCATCATAACTCTTGCTCAGATCTTTGTATCAAAGATGAAGCAGCTCAGACAAGGAGACGTGCACATAAGCAAACACAAACTACAGCGCCCGGAGTAAACATCAACCCCACGTTGGTGTCCAGTTACCCACAAGTCTTTGCCCTCTGACCCCAAGGCCTGCAGGGTGGCTCCACGTTGAATGCGCGTACACACAAATGCGTGTGTAGCAGCCCACAGAGGCCTAACACACGGTGGTGTAAATGAAAGGTCGGGTGTTTGGACTCTGTGCCGCCCTCCTGCAGAGCTCAGACCTGGGTGAACAGATGAAAGGCCGTTCAGCAAGGGGTTAATTGAAACAGTATTGTGGAGGCATTTATTGTTGGTTAGTTCTCGTTGTTACCTTTAAGGTTAGTTTAGGACCAAAGCTCAAATTATTCTTGTGGTTCGTTTTAAGTTTAAATGAAATGGAAGAAAATGTTATCCTCTTTGCAGAGTGGATCTTTGTGACGTTCTGGATCTGCACTCATTTGACTGTCAGGACGGAGCAAAGTAAGTTTGGTCTGCCACCTCTTTATTTTACTGTTGCTCAGAAAAATGTGTACAATTTAGTGATTTATGCACAATTTAAGCTTTACTTACTTACAAACTCTACAGCAGTAATGTACTAGCTATATATTTACTAAGGATGTCAAAATTAAAAAATGTTCTTGATGATGATCTGACATTTAAGATTGGACGTGTACTGACTTCTTTAAAATAATTACTTTGCACATGCACTAAAATAATGCACTGCATTTAACATCTGCTTTTTAAAAAAAAAAAATAAATAAAAGATGTGTCCATCTTCAGAAAATTTACATCTGTCTTCCACTGATGGTCTTTTCATGAAGCAGAAAACATGATTAATGAAAATGCTAGGATTCTGGTAGCATGTTCACTCTGTTTTGACACAAGCTGAAGTGAGTCTGCTCGCAAACACTTTCAGCTCACTTTTAATTGTGTACAGAAAAAATGGACAGGAAAAATTGCTCTGCTGCATCAATAAACTAACTTCATCAAACTTAATAAGTAGTATTTCTGCTGCTTCCTGCACAGTGTTGTCCCCAAACTGACATTTGTCAGAGGAGAGTTGGATTTAAAGTGTGAAGATATTTGATTTTCCTTTATTTATCAACATGTCGACTATTTCTTTTATTGATACACTTAATTTGTGGGAACAAAAAGGTCTGAGAAAGGCTTCACGACTAAAGAGAATTATGTATCTTGGGACTTCCGTATTTATCTTCTAAAACTATGCAACATATGAACTAATAATATGGCGTTCTTGTAAAACCTGCAGGGTAAAAATATTTGTATTCCATTGGTAGCTTTTGTTACTAGTTTGTCTGACAGCAGGCTTTGATACTGCTGCTATGTTTCTCTCTAATTAACAGACTCCCTTTTTTTGTTTTTGTTTTTTGGACTGACCGTCCCCCCATCACACCGCAGGACGGTCATCATATTGTATACCCCAGCTGAGTCTCATTCTCATGAATGGAATCGGTGTTCGTCCCTTCATATGAATGAACCGGCCGCCGCGTTAAAGCTCCCTTACGTTCCCCGAGTCAGTGTCTCTTGACCAGCTGCAGAGGATTAGAGCTGTGTGTGTCCACTGGCACCCAGTGAGTCCTCCTTGTCCCAACAGATAGCTCCTTTCCCCCAGCCTTTTGAGTCTTGGCCCCTCCTCGTTTTTCAGCCCCATGCTGGCCGTTTGAAGCCCCCCCCCCCCGCAGCTCTGCCTGTGTGGTACTACCAGCACGGAGGGCTCAAGCAGCTGGACACAACATTTAGCCTCCTTGTGAGGTCAGAGGGAACTGGGGTAATAGTTTGTTTGGGAGCTGTGGTCAGTATCCCAAAGGATTTAATTGCCATTTCTAAAGCATTCGCAACTCCATTTAGGGATGTCATTAAGCATCGACACAAGTAGAGATTAAAGACGGAAGAAAAAGTTCTTCTGTAGGTGGGAATTTCAAATGTTTCCACCCTTTATTTTTAATTATTATAGAATTTAATTTAAAAAATAATGATTTATATGTTGTTTTTTTTTTTAACTAAGCAAGCATCTTTAATGTTAAAGGTAGTTAATGAAACATGAGTTGCAGTGTAAAGCTCAAACTACCAGAAACAAAAGCTTTGTTTATCTGCTCATTAATAAGTCTAACAGCCTAACAACAAAGTTGTCAGGTGTTTAAAATTAACGTTGGATGAAATCGTTGGATGACATTTTGAAACAAGTTTCCATGTCTATTTATCTCTCTGATCTGACAGACTCACTGAGAAGCTCCAGCTTGTGAAACCGAGCAGACCACACCTGGACAAGGTTTGTTTACACCGATCTGAGTTTGCTTTGTGCGTTTCTGACGGTGTTGCCGTATTTTTAGTTTGTTAATTTATTTCAGCACATCGTTTCCTGCAGGATAAAGGGGAATGCGCTCTCAGAGCCCTGTATTACCCCGGGGCTTCAACACTTCAGTGAAATCTCCCTCCCTGCTGTACTTTTTGTGTTGCAATCAACTTGATGTGTTTGATGTTTTCATGTTGGATTACAAATGGAGTTAATCTGAGCTAAAAACAACCTGAACACTGAAGCACCTTTGCTCTAGACTAGCAAGAACTCCTCGGCCACATTAAACTTTTTTTTAGATATTTGTAACTTTGAAATCACAAATTTCAATCTCTACAGCAAGATGTGACATTATTTTTTCCCAGTGAGGATCGTGGGTATTCAATTTTACATAAAATAGAATTGAAATGTATGTATTTTGCCACAATGGGGAAATTCTACTGCAGCAAAGTGATAGGTATTCAAAATAAGTAGGTTCACACAAAGAACATAAAATATGTAACTGGGTAGGTTATTTTTTAAAAAATAGTTGAGAATGTGCCTGTATTTTTGAGTTTTAAAAAAACTAAAGAACTTTTACAAAACGTGACTGTGCAACAGCAGAGACATGTGGACGCCAATGGAAATGTCAAACACCTGTACTCTAACACATAGGGATACTGAAATAGAGAAAATATGGATATGTTAATATATAGCATATAATCCCAATAAAAACTGATTTGTTTTTTTTCTTGTATTTTTGGAAAGTATGCGGAAAGTTCAGACGGAATTAAATATTTTTGTAAGGCCCTCAAAATGTTGTCAGCCATCATTTTTCTGGACCTCTTGAATATTTTTTCACGTAGCTGTACCACGCCAAATGACGCTCTGCTGCAGTTAGTTGTGCTCTATACACATGAACTTTTACCACAGGATGAGGACAGACAGGGGTTATTTGGGTGGGTAAATAACACCATTGTTTGTGTGTTTTCTCTCAAGTTCCTTTTCCCGCATCAAGCTCCTCTGTCCCTCAGACCCCCCTGATACACGACCACACCTCCACCACCACTGCCTCCATCACACCCCTCTTTTCATGTAAATGAGAATGCCGCTTTTTCTGTTGTTATACCAAATGACAAGGAAGTGTGTATCCTCAGCACTAAAACCCAAACCTCCCCCGAATATCTGCAAGGTGTCCTTTTTAATGTTGTGAGGAAGCATCAAAGAGGGAGGGGCGAGCGTGTGTGTGAGAAAGATGCAAAGAGCGAGACACCGTCGCTCCATTTCGGGTGCCAAATGGGGCTGTGGGTTTTGACACGTTCACTGACAAAGTCCTCAGCCGGGGCGTAAAAAGTGCATCTTTTGTTCAGCGCTCACCATTAGTCTCACTAAACTGAAAACATCTTTGTAAATAAATGTTTAGCTCCTGAAAATAAGAATCCTAAGTTATTAAAGCAGCAGTGCTATTCAACAAATTCTGTATCAAATACAGATAGAGCTTTGCATTTCATATGGAAGTATACAGTTTTATTGTCATGGTTACTATTTATGGTTTTTAAAAACAACATAAATCTACCTTTCATCCACTCTATGGTATTTTGCAGGATTTCTCTACCCAGTAAATGTAATATCTTGTGGGTATGATAACTGTGATGTAATATATATATATATATTTTTTAATCACCTCCAGAGTATTTTAACTGCGACGTTTGAGGTGACTGGAGACCTCTGTGAAGATGCCCTAAATACCTTCATCCAAGTAAAAACACAATCTATTATTCTTGTCCCTGTTGCCACTGCTAATTAGTTTTGGTACCATTACACTCTTTGAAACGTAAACACTCATTTTCCACTGTGACAGGATCTGCTTTGGGAAAAGAAGTTCTGTAACAAAGCAGGGGAACCCATGAGCGTCATCCGGTTGAAGGTACGGCAGAGCACAATAGTTCCCCGGTGGTTTTATTATCTATTAACCAGTTAGACTATTCATTTGAGGCAGCTTAATGTTTTACTTGTGACTTTTGTGTTTTCAGGGTATCGTATCATTTGCAGGCAAAGCGCACCAAGTAATGCTGCAGGGGGTCCATGAGCTGTACGAGTTAAATGAGACTCCACAACTTTGGGAGGAAAACCCGCACACAAACAGGCTGGTCTTTATAGGTAGGTAAGCTCACATACACACATGTACACACACATCTGGATGCCTTTTTAGACATTGTTGTCAAAAAAAATTGATTAACGTTGTTAATGAACTTAAAGTTATTTTTGGGGGGGTTTCAGTGAATTTATGACACGATGTTTTCAATTTTATTTCACAATTATAGATTTTAGTCGTTTTACTATAGTCTTTGGCTTTCTAAAACAAATCCCACTAAATCATTCTAATTGATCATTTTATTATTAGCGTTACTTTTTACACTGATTAGTGTCATTAAAGTTGGTTGTAGAATGAAGGTTGGATTTGCTGGTACAGTGCCTGGCAAAAGTACACAGACCCATTTGAATGTTTTCGCATTTTATCAAGTTACAACCACAAGCTAGAATTAAATTTTTATTACTGCATAAAAATACTAGCCAGAGAAGCAGATAAGAGGTCTATGTTGACTCTGGAGGAGCGTTGGATCTCAGGTGGGAGAATCTGTCAGTGGGACAACTTTTGTTTGCTCAAAACCAAATTCAAGTGTATTTTGTCATTCCTGATAAAGAGTGTGCAACACTGTAGCAAGAATAATATTCTCAAAATTGTAGAAACATTGCTACTTAAATGTTAAATTAAATTTGGCCTAGATAGAAGAGTGCTGCACATCACCCTGCACAGATTATTACCATAATGAAACATGGCAGTAGTAGCATCATACTAAATACAGGTAAATCCTCTATGAAAGCCCACACTAAAGACTTGAGTCAGGTGCAAAGGTCCACTCTCCAGCTGGACAACAGCGATAATCCACAGCTTCACAATAGCATTTTTTTTCTTCCATTTGACAGTCATTCTCTACTTTCTGTCAAACTATTACTAAATTTCCCAAAATACATAGAAGTCCCTTATTGTAGCAGAAATGAGAAAAGGTTTGAGGTGTGTGTTCAGTATTTTTCAACATGATTGTGTCTTTATTCTGCTGTCTTAAATGATTTTTTTGCCTTTACTTTAAAATGCAGGAAAGAACCTGGACAAGAACATCCTGCAGGAGGTTTTTATTTCTACTGTTGTGATGGATGGAGTTAAAAAATAGTTTTTAAGCTCCTTTGTGAAAATCTCTGTAGTTGATTGTGTAGTAAAAAGGTTATGGCAGACTTCCTAGAACTGATTATGCTTCTCAAACTCTATTTTCTTCCATGGATGACCGAATGGAAGAATAGAAAGTAAAAATAACTGCAACTTCTTTAACTTGTGATAATTAATCACAACCTCTACTAAAGAAAAAGCTAGAGTAGGAAATAGTGAAAAACTAAAGTGAAAAAAAGTTTAATCCTAGAGGATTCAAGAGAGCGATTAACATATTGCACTTTTTAAAGAAAACTTTAAATGATTTCTGATATTCAATTGGACTTGTATCCATATGTCAGACTTTTATCAGTTCTGTATCTTTGAATTAATTTAAATAAAATTTTCTTCTAAATTAGGAGTTCTGTCACTTTTTTTGTTCCATCCTCATCACACAATAATAATGAACATGTTTTGTTCTGAAAGAAAGTTGCTCTAAAGGTGACAAAAGAATGAGTTTCAGCTTTCACTTAAAATACCGTCAGAAGACCAGAGATCTCCAGGGCCTGTAAAAGCCAATCGGATCACTTCTTTGGACTAAATGGCAGGTTTTCTGTTTTATTAATAAAATAACTGCTGAGCATTCCAGCATCAATCAAGTTTAGGACTCCAGACATTTGCAGGTTTTAGTTAAATCATGCATACTGTTTGTATGTTTGTGGTTGCAAATAATTTCCCCCTTGCTCTTCATGGGAGCGTTGGTTTGTGAGGTCATGTGAGAAGCAGCCCTGTCACACACAGAATAACAACAGGCCCAGTAGGAAATAGGTGGAGCCCTTCCATGTTGATTATTTGCAATGTAGATGCTATAACAGTGTGTTTTTTTGTTGTTGTTGTTGTTGTTGTTTTTTCCTTCATTTCTTCGTGTCGATGGACACGCTGTTGGAGCGCCTTGCTTTGGCACTGCCTTTTCAGCTCCGTGTTCCGGACCCGAGCCGTGTCACCACACAGCTGAACCGTTTTCCTTGTTGATTCTCATTAAGAGCAAATACTGCTTGTCCTCTGCGCTGGCTGCAGGAAGCCCCATCCCACGGCCATTTTCACGGTCACACCACCTGCGGGGCATCCAGAGGTGAAAAACTGAGCCCTACAGTAGGTTTCTTATCACGATTTAGGTGTGAGGTTGTAAATCCACCTGGAACACCTCACGCTTGAATGTGGTGTATGATTTATTATTTATTATTAGTATTATTTCATATTATAATTTGGAAGAGGTAAAGCAGAGAAACTGGTTTCACGTATCCTCTTTGCAGATGTAAGTCTTTGATCTTAGCCTATAAAATGTAGGACAATAAAAAATATCTTGTGTGATAATTGAATATCACGACATACATTATTCTTTATAATGGCCAAGATGTTATTTACTGAGGCCGACAGTGCGTTGCTGCATTCAGTGGTAACTCCAAAGTGCAAGAGCATGTCACCATCGAAACACCCAACACTTCCACTATGCTCACACCCGCCACCTCACCAGCGTCGTAATTTATAATCCAAATTTGTTACAAATAACGAAGGGGGGACATTGTTGTTTTTGGGAAAGCTTAAATTGAACTGTTGTAATTTAAGACCCTACAACAGTTAATTGGTCTTAAAATATTGCATGTTTACTTAATTCATGAGTAGATAAACGATAAAAAAATCACAACAAAGTTATGTTTGCATCTTAATTAAATAAAAACATTTTTTTGTTGTGACCTGTGGGTAGTTTCAACTTGATGATTTTTCCCTTAAGAGCAAAATTCTGTTCTTCTCAGCCTTCAGCAGTTTTAGGCGCCCACACATTGCTACCCTTTCCAACACTTCTGGATGCGCCTCTGTAAGTAATTACTTTCTTTCTTCGTCTTGTTCCAACTACCTCCACACTAACAGGTATCCTAAAGAAAGCCTCACCATTCTTAGGGTTAAAGGACCTTTCGCACCAGCCAGGCATTCCCCTCCGCCTTATCTTGCTGTGGCCCCATGCAGCGAGGGGGCTCTGATAGGTCCGAAGGATTAATGGGACTGGCCTGCAGAGCAGAAGCATCCCTGTCTATAAAACCTCTTCGCTCACTGCCGCAAACCGCCTTGTGTTTAGACAGGCAAACCACAAACGCGCTTTTACGCACGACGCACCGTTACGCTTGTTTTTGGCATACAAAGTTTAGGCGCGACTATGATTCTGTCCGGTGAATCTGAGGCGCCTCACCAAACTACACTGTCTGTGGAAGAGAATGAGATTGATATAGTGGGCGATGAAGAGCCTGTCCACCCGCTGGTGTTCCGGACCGAGTGCTCCACGGACGCTGGATTTTCGACAGAATCTGGTGCTGAGTTTGACTCCTCAGAGCCCGACTCGTCTGGGGAAAGCGAGAGCAGCTTCAGCACGGACGCTCAGACGCCCAGGAAGGCTCAGAGCGGCTCGGTAAAGCCTCCGTACTCCTACATCGCCCTCATCACCATGGCCATCCTGCAGAGCCCACTGAAGAAGCTGACGCTGAGCGGCATCTGCGACTTCATCAGCAACAAGTTTCCCTACTACAGGGAGAAGTTCCCAGCTTGGCAGAACTCCATCCGACACAACCTGTCTCTCAATGACTGTTTCATCAAGATCCCGAGGGAGCCCGGGAACCCGGGGAAAGGTAACTACTGGTCTCTGGACCCTGCGTCTGAGGATATGTTTGACAACGGCAGCTTCCTGCGCAGGAGAAAGCGATTCAAGAGGAACCAGCCGGAGTTCAGCAGAGATGGATTGTTTTACTCCAACCTGAGCAGCTACAGGCCGTACGGACAGCCGTATAGCGCACAGGGGCAGGTAAATCTCATACCCGCTGCTCCTGCTCGGTACATACCCCTGCAGGATGGCACTATGATGCCCCCTTCTTCTTTCCATCTTTTCCCGCGTGCTCTACACGCTAACGGGAAACGCAGCTGGCCCAAGGACTCCAGAGCGCAGCCGTGCGTAACGGAGCCAAAGTCTGGCGCGCAAGCAAAGTGCTCATTCAGCATCGACAGCATCATGAGCAGACCATCTCCCAGCAGTGCACAAAACCCACATCCAACCCAGTCTCTTCACGGCTGCCTTGGATTTGACCATCTGATGTCAAACCCGGCATCCCGTTTGGTACCAGCGCTCCTGCAGCCTTTAAAGACTCCCCTGTACTATAGGCCTGGAATGCCGAGCACTGCTCCTTTAATAGACGAGCATCTCCTACGTTCTGCTCCTCTATGCTGAGGCCACCTGAGACTCTTTACAGTCTGTTTTTTGTCTATTTCTTAAAGAAATACTTTTGTTGCATGATATTTATGTGCTTTACCTGTAGCTTTATAGGGAGTAATGTAAATAAGAAGAGTGGTATTATATCTGTGATACTGGGTGGTGATACAAAAGTTATTTTATTGTTTTTCTACCAACTAGGGTGTCAAAATAAATGTTTGAAAAATATGTTTTGGTTTCGTGATGATTTGAAAAAAAAAAGGAATTAGCATTTTTTTAAAAGTCTATAAAAATGTATTTATGATTAAAATGTTCTTGTTTCATAAAATGGAAAAAAGGGAGAAAAGTTAGAAATATATTTGTTGCGTTTACTACTTTAGAATGTAGTAACATTGGTAGCAATGATCAAATAGAAAACACACAGAGAGACGTTCTCACAAACAAGAACATACAGAGTAAAAACTACACAGTTAAATACCAAAAACATTTCCAAACGCAAATGTGGTGAAGTTTGAAATACAAAAATAAAAAAAAATGTTAAAAAAGAACTGAAGTTGGTGCTTTTTATGCTTTTATGCTAAAGAAGGAACAGAAACATTAATAAACAATTTTAACCTGCATCCTGGCTACACACGTTGTCAGATTTCCCTGTTATGTCTTTAGCAGCCTTTTCTTAAAGTTTTAGCTGCCATCCTTCTTTTTTTTTTCTTTTTTTTTTACTTTATTTGTCAATAAGACAGCGAAATGCAAGATTTGAATAAACTCTTGTTTTGTTTAGGTTGCATGAAATCGTTTAGCCAATCTGAAGAATCCGTCTTTCTTTAAACAGAAAAAAGATGCACTTCTTCTAACCGTCCACTAGGCAGCACTGTTTCTTAAAACAGATGCATAGATTTGAAGATGAGCGGCCAGGCTACAGACCCTCGATTATAAATAAAAAGGCTGTTGCATTAACTTTTGCAGAAGTGAATGACATAAAATAGTTAAAACAGCTATATTCCTCACTGTTAGATCCATCACGCCTTGCGGACTTTTATATTCTCCCACATTGTGAGGTTGAACAACTTCTTGGGTGCTCACTCTGTCTGTTCCTGTTGCATTTATCTACATCTGAGTAGTTTATTTAAGCCAAAATAGCACAGTGAAAATTACTTATTTGTGTTGATGGTGGTTCTTGCTACCTGTCAGTCCTTTAGACTAGGAGATAAGTAACCCAGATGTCTTTTAATTAATACAATTGTAGAACTGTTAAAGATGCTATGATTGACTATTTGTTAAAAATTTGGGTAACACTTTATTTGCGGGGGTGTGCATAAGTCTTATTCACAACCCGTCAAATAAAGTGTTACCCAAATTTGTTGAAATATTGCAAGGTATATGCATCTATTATTAGCTGGTAAAAGTGCAAAATCTCTGCAAAGAAATATTCACTCGAATCTAAGTAACAAGTTTTCACATTGTTGTAGACATAAGTGGTTCTTGGGTGAACGCTGTCCTGGGGAAGTCCCTTCCTCTACATTCAAACACTACACACAACCAGCCACACTGATCCCACCACCAAAGGAGCTCTACCCAACAATAATAAATGAAACTATGTTTCAAACATCTGCAAACAGTGAAGAATAGATCAATCCAAAAGCCAAAAGAGCTTTTAAAATACTATTTTTGTGTTTTAACAATAGAATATTGGGCTAATAAGTCTCAAATAGTGCTTTAAAGACTGTTTGAGTTGAGTACAGGTATGACCAGTATACATTTTTAAAATGAGTGCAGTTTCTCTCCATAGAAAGCCTTTAATATAGGCTGAAATCACAAGCTGGAAATAGATACCAACTTCAGGACCGCTGGTCACCTGAGATGAATAACAATATTATTCTAGAGGTGCCCATTTGCACTGCCTGGACATGCAAATAAACTCCAGAAGACTCATTTTGATGCCAAAAACCCTGATGATTTTTAATTTTTCGTTTTATGGCGCCCCTAGGCAGTGCCATCCTGAGTGGAGAGCCTCACCACCCAAATCAAAACGTGACACTATTCTTTGTTTTGCTTAAAGTCTAACCGCTTGTTTTTAAGGTGTGTTTTCTCACCAGGGTGGGAGGACAGCACAGATAGTGTCCGGTTGCACTCCCCAGCACAATTCCTCTACTCCCTTCAGTCAGATGTCTATTTTTGGCGTGAGGCTCAGCTGATTGTAACACTGAAAGCTCAGTCCCTCCCTGATTTTTTTCCTCTCCTCTTGTCGTCAGTTGTTCATTCTTATTAGGAAAAGAGGGAGCAGTCTAACAGCTGAGCGGAGGTTCGCTGTTGGGCTCAGTCAGGACAGAGGGATGCTCCTCTCTTGGCTTAAGTTGTCAAGGTGAAAATAAACTTTTTCAGTCTCCTCCTCAGCTGTAAGCAGTCGCTTTGACTCCACAATTTTTTGTTTTCCAACTTAACTTTTTTTTTTTTTTTTTTACTTCGTGCTCGGTTATTCCCAGCTGCCTGCTGCAGCCCCGCTGGGTCTCGATAGAAAACAAAGAAGGAGGATGGAGACGAGCCCCATCCCGGTGGTGACGGTCCAAACCGCCCCCTTTGAGGACCAGCGGCCCGGAACCAACGGGCTGCGGAGGAAGACTGCAGTGTTTGAGGGGAAGAAGAACTACCTGCAGAACTACATCCAGAGCCTCCTGTCCTCCATCGACTTGCGGGACAGACAGGGCTGCACCATGGTGGTGGGCAGCGACGGCCGCTACTTCAGCCGGGCTGCCATCGAGGTGATAGTGCAGATGGCAGCTGCCAATGGGGTAAGGAGGACTGGAGAAGTTCACTAAATATTATACATCATTTGGGTGTGCAGTACTTAAGTCATTTGGTCCAAAGTTCAAACTATGTCCCACCTAATTATTGGCTCTACGTTCTTTTAAGCAGCACATAAACATAAGCCAGTAAATGCTTTATTCATTTACTGGCTAAGATCCAGTAAATGAATAAAGCAGGGAAGTCTCCAACGCCCAAAGACCAACATTTAGAAAAAAAAAAAAAATCTAAATGGATTCACACAATCCTGGAAACACAACAACCAATGGAATCCCACCAAAAGCTATAAAATTAATCAGGAAATATAAAGTAGAATAATAATAATAATAATAATAATAATAATAATAATAATAATAAAAAAGGTGCTATGAAAAACAATCGCTACACTAAAAGTAAATGAGTAGATCGAGATGACCAGGCTGTGGGTTTTAGTGTTAAAGGACTCTGGCCTGTTGATTGTGTTTATTTTTAGGCTGGAAACATAAATTTTCACACCACCTTTCAGCACATGTCCCACATTGTGTCACGGTTGGTTGCTTGACATTTAGTTACCCTATTTATAATGAATGTGTTCGTTAAGGAATGTGGAGAAAAAAAATACAAAGTAGTGAGTGATGTGAGGTGGAAAGAAAATTATTTTTCAAAAAGGAAAAATTGCAACCAAAAAAAAAACACAAAAAAAACTGTGGCATATATTTACTCTGATAATCCCAAACTGTCATGATCTTGTGTTTGAGTTTTTGGGTTTGTTTCTGTTTCCACTTTTGATCACTTAGTTGTTTATGTTTTCATTCTTGCCTTTTCTTTTGCTCAGCGTTTCTCCCTTGGTTGTTTTTTCTTCTTCTCTACTCTCTTCATGTTCATCTACCTCCTTTCCTCAACCTTCCTGCTTAGTCTCTCTTCACAGCCTCATTCTGTTTCCAGTCTTTTCTTCGTCTAGTAATCATGTTCCTCAGTATTTAAGATCCTTATTCTCCTTCACACACTGCTGGGTTCTTACTTTTACACTGTTGTTTTGGTTTCCTTTTGTTGGTCTGGTGACCTGACTCCTTGTGTGTTCCTCCCAAGTTTGCAGATTGTTTTATTTTTATTATTCTTCATTAAATATGCTTTATCATAATCCTCCTGACCTACAACTTGGATTTTGGTCTGTCCTCAAACTCAGATTAGATGACACAAATAACATCTGGCTCAAGAAATTGTAGTAAAAAATTATCTTAATTGTTAAACAGAGTCCTCATCTGTGTAAGTAAATTTTAATATAAATACAGCTATTGTGTGAAGGTCTCTGAGGTTCCTTAGAGAACACTTACAGAACAAGAAGAAACTTGCAGTAATGTCAGCTGTAGATTACAAATATATGACGAGAGATTAAGAAAACTCAGAGGAAACTCCCCAAGTTGCTTCCAAAATGCTGTGCTGTGACAAGTTTACCTTGGACTATTTCCAAAGGAAAAAAAGAGCAAAAGGGAATATAATTTTTTGTCGACATCGGTCCTTATGTTTCTGCTGACCCTGGCCAAATGTCTCCTGATGTCAGCCTTATCAGCACTTCCATCCATCCTGCTCCTTTTCCTGCCTACATTCGGCCACACCAGCAGCTCGCCCCCACAGCACCGTTACACCTCTCCACAGCTGAACTGTACACACTGGGGGATACCCCTGTCACAGTGTGTGGAAAAGACCCAACTGTAAAGCATCAACACTTGGCACACAAACCCAGGCCTTCCATCTCCTTCTGAGTGTTACATTAGGAACATAGCTGAGTTCACACCAATTCAGATTTTCACTACCCCAAGCTATCCTCTATAAAATATTTTTTTTTCTTAGGAGGATGAATTCCTTTGTGTTGAGGGCACCCTTATTTAGAGTGGCTGATGTGCAGGATGTAGGTATTAGCACTTTATAAGTAGCATGCAAAGTATAAATAGAGAGTGTGGCCTTGATATTTTTGCACCCACTTGGTTGGAGATCATTTACTTGATAAAGCTAACAGCAAATTAGGCCCTGTAAATTGATACCATTTTGGGAGCTTTTTCTTTTAAACCTTTTTGGGTCAAAACAGAAATTTTTATACACTGCCTGGCCAAAATAAAAGTCGCCACCTGGATTTAACTAAGCAAATTGGTACAAGCCTCCTATTGGATCTAGCAACATTGTGTGCCCAAAGAATGAGGTCAGCTGACTACCTGGACCAGGTTATTCCATCAATGGATTTTGTCTTCCCAAATGGAACGGGCATATTCCAAGATGACAATGCCAGGATTCATCGGGCTCAAATTGTGAAA
>CAEGAE010007030.1:0-65982 GCA_903067095.1 Girardinus metallicus
AAAGTGAGCTATTATTGTTACAGGTTAATTTTCTAAACTACAGAAAAGTAACTGTTAGAGAAGCTCAAATGTGAAAAAATGGACTGATGTTGATATGCGATAGTAACACTACTGTTATGTTAGATTTACCAATGTTTTATTTTATCTTTTTTTTATCCGATTACCTGATTAATCGTAAGAATAATCGATAGAGTACTCGATTACTAAAATATTCGTTTACAACAGCCCTAGTGTGATTATCTCTGTTAAACCTATTTCTACCCAACTTTTTCCTTCCACTTAACCATCTATAACTATCACAGCATTATTCCTACTTTTTCAGCAATTACATTTTTGTGGCTTGCTATCCTTATGAATATTATGATTTTATGAGATAGAATTTGGTGTTTCCACTGGGTGTAAGCCATAATCATCAACATTACATGAAAAAAAAAGGCTTGAAATATTTCACTCTATATAATGAATGTATATCAAATACAAGTCTCAACTTCTGAAATGAGCGTTCACAATGCCTGTAGATTATCAGCTTTGTAGACTCCATCAACACAGCGACTTCCTTTTATGCCTCAAAATAAGCATCTTAAACCGAGTGTCCAGCTGAGAGCATTTACCTTACCGTCCAGGGCTCATAATAGCTTTCACTCACCACACTGTAATATTGCGTCTTACAAATTAGCCATTTGTTCAGCCGCCATCTATTGTAGCCAAATGCTTATAATCTATTCAAAACCATGTTCTTTGTTTCTTCAAAATATGAGACTAACGGGGGTCATAATGCTCAAACTTCAGTAACTAAAATCGTGCAGGCAGCAACTGCAGTTAGAGTGACGACATTCACTTTGACAAGGCATATTGTGACATTTAAGTATCAGGAAATTTTGCTACACCCGTAGTGCATTCATCAGTTTAATAGTCCATTCATTACAGATGGACAAAAACAGAACGAGTTCAGTGAAGTGTGAAATTTAAGTAGATTTACTGGAAATACGGATGCAGCACATCCTGGTGTTGGAGTTGGAAATTCTTCCATGATTACTCACCGGATGTTTGAGCCAGCAGTCCTTGATGGCTGGACGCATCTTTTTGTGCACAACCACATCCTGGAGGTCCTCCAGGGAAGGATGCTGACCTATTTCATCCTCAAACGGCAGCATGTACTCGCCAACTGTACCTGAGGAAAGTCAACAGGCCAATAGAGTGGAAGCATAAGAAATAACCATCAGAACAGAGAATAAATATATCCAACGGTAAGTCTTTGGCTCTGATTGGACAGCTCCACGGACAAAATAAAAACAAATCCCTTGTTTGCCAATACCACCTAAAGCAAGATGACCTTTCACCCATTGGTGAAGTAACATTCCTGCACTGTTTGACTTACCGTCTGTCTCTGAGCAGCGGAACACCAGCTCCCAAAGCACCAATCCCATTGCGTACATGTCAATCCTCAAGAAGGAGTCTCGCTGAAAGTTAATGGCTCCCTCCAGCACCTCTGGAGCCATGTAACGCCTCGTACCGACCTGAAAAGAAGAACGGACTCCAATAATCTTCAAATTCACAGACATGCATTTCAAATAATCTGAATGAGAGCAGTTTCTTCTGGAAACTGATCTGTTGCAAACTGTTAAGTTATATTCCAGCATTTTGGAGTCAGATTCTTGCACGTTCCCATTCTGTAATAATTTAAGTCGTTTGAATGATTCCCAAAAAAAAAAAAAAAAATCGAATTACAGCAACCAAATGTACAAAAAATGAGTAAGAGGTGCTCCAAACATAGTGCATTGTAAAAGTGTTCTTGTACTAAGCACAATCCTAAATGTTTGTCATTATGAAATTATTTGTAGACCAACACCAAGTAGTGCTTTCAGGTACATCTCAAATTAGAATATATGTTCCCATCAGACTCATTTGTCAGATTAAAAGTGCCTTTTGAAAACAGCAGGAAGCACACATTTCTTTATTAAAATGTTTAGTTTGATGTAATTTTCTAATCTTCTAAGAAATTAAATGTGTTTTCATTAGCAGTCAGCAAAAAAAATATAAGCAACAGAGAAAGGGCTTAAAACATCAGTCTGTGTGCAATTAATACATATAATATGTTTTACTTAATGAATTGGGTTGTTGGAATAAATAAAATTTCCAATAATAATTTATAAAGATGCCCCTGCACTTGGTTTTCCACATTTTTTACAAACAAAAATCTGAAGGGTAAAAAAATAAAACTGCTCCAGTGTTTACTTTAATTTCCTCAAATAAAGTCAAGCATAACAAATTCCATTCAGCAGCCCTATGTATAATGAACATGCGTAAATGAATGAAATGTTTCTAGTTTTGTACTAGAAATATTTCTGGTACAAAACTAGAAATAGTTTTGTACTAGAAACTATTTGTAGTTTCTAGTACAAAACAGAAAATGTTTGGCAGAAATGCAAATGTAAAGACTTGGTCATCCATTGAGACTCGGAAGTCAGGTAATTGTAGCATTAATCAGAGTAACAGCTAAGACGTCCAAAATAACTCTGGAGAAGCCACAGAGAGCCACACCTCAGGCGGAACAATCTGTTGACATGACAACTAATAGTTTCATAATCCACAAGTTTGACCTTTATGGAACAGGAACAACAGGAAGCTCATTCTTGAAAAGCAGGAGTGATTCTACATTCTGTAGAGATGTAAATATTGTCAAAAGACTTAAAGCTACAATTACAGCAAGATGTGGTCCTACAAATGAACGTGTGAAAACAACACACCATTTTGTAGAGGTCAATCACACAAGGTTCCAAAAAAAATACACTGAAGTTTGTGTTTTGAGGGGTATGAATAAACTGCACTACATGTATAGTGGTGACAATAAAAAGAAACCCAACATAAAGTCATCCTACCTGGCCATGAGTATCTCCAGGAGGCTTTCCTGGTTCGAATCGCACAGCAAGCCCAAAGTCCCCGATGACTGCAGTTAAATCATCTCGCAGTAGCACATTCTTACTCTTGAAGTCCCTGGAGGATTTATTTCACAGCAGCCATTAAAATGCCTTTTTTAATGGAGGTGTTTGGTCACAGCAGTCACATAATTTAAAGCAGATGCTTTCAGAGAGAAACAAATCATTCAAGCACAACCTGGAAAGGGGAAGATCTGATCTGAAATAAATCAAACAGCAGCCATCAGAGATTTTAAAAGGGGATGAATCCCAAAATATGTCAGAGAAGAAAAAAGCGATTCATGTAAAACAAATCAGCGCAGAATTTTGTACCCAACAGAGATGGCAAGAGAAATCTATGATTGTATTTGAAAGAAATTGAGAAAATATTTTTCTCAAACGCAGTCTAAAAAAGTCGTATTTGGAGCGATTCTTAACAAAACTAATTAAGCACCAAATAACCTTTCCATTTCTGATCAGATGCTCTGACAGATGTGGACATCTGTCCTTTGAAGATACAACACAGAGTGAGTGTAATTTTAATGCTCTAGTATTTGTTTATTTTCATAAAGATATATTTAACTCCTTTTTTTAAGAAAAACTGCATCTATACCATCTGAAAAACTGCAGTCTAGACACTTTCATACATGTACCATGTCAAAAGGTGGGAATAACATTGTTAAATACAAAATTAAAAAGAAGATGGTGAGCATGGCTCAAGTATGATCAGGCTAAAGATTCTCCAAAGACAATGAATTTTCTCTGACACCGTTTCCACTTTGTCATTAACTTTCTCAGCTTAGTGAGACAGATGCGACAATGAAAAACTAAAACTACACCAATCCAAGTTAAAAAGAAATCACATTTCGGTAAGTGATTTAAAAAAAAAAATGTTCTCTTGCCAATAAAAAAGAAAAAACACAAAAATGTGCTTCGTTCCTTATGTTTGAACCAATCTAACATGAAGAGCAAGAGCAAATCAATTCAGCAGATGTCTACATGTCTGTTTTATATCAGAATTATTATAGTTGTAATAATGCTGTAATTTCCTTTTAGCAGCATTCTCAGTAACTGCTGCTTTTCAGTTGAATAAATCTTCATGTTCTACTTATTGCTTTAACTTTTTGTGTCAATCAAATTATGCTTTGAAATTACGGTATTTTTACACAAGGTTATCATACATGCCTATTGTGCACCATTTCTTTTTATTTTTTTGCTTGACTTCAGTTCAGCATACTATTCGTATTCTAGCCTAACAACCAATTGAATTACAAAGGCTTATTCCAGGTAGCAAAGAGAGCCTGAGAGGTGCATACGACATGCTTTACACCATTGAGCATGAATCATAAAAGCTGAATTGAGAAGTGTACAAAATCTATGATTGAAAAGGGTAGGTAGACTTGTATAGCTCCTTGTAACAAGGACTTTGAGGTGTGACTTCAACCTACAATTAACACAAACAACCATTAGAAGATTTTGTAGTATTTCTAAAACAGTTACTCCATTTTCATGTACAAACTTATAACATAAATTTGTAGAAGATTAAAAGTTAAAAGAACAGGAGCATCAGGAATGAATGCATGTCATACATTAAACTGAAATAGTGCTTGTCAGTTTATTTCTTTCCAGTAGATTTCTTTCTTTTCTTACCTATGTGCAATAGTAGGTTTGGGCCCCTCTCCTTTGTAGCTGGGAATGTCTTCATGGAGGTAGGCCAAGCCACGGGCCATGGTCTCTGCTATGTGACACAGCTCAGTCCAGGTCACAGTGTTGCCCTTCAGGTGGTCTGTCAATGAGCCCTGCTCACACAAAACAGACCAAAGGTCAACAGGTCAGGTATGAACACATACACGGCGGTTTTTAATCCGTTTCTAACAGACTGCTGCTGCAAAGCTGTCAAAAACTGAGCCACAAAGAGAGACTGTTCAACCCACCAAGATGTATCTACATGAATTAGGATCGCACCTGAAAGTTGATTTATTTCAGAACTCAACTCAAAAATGTGAACCCTCAACATAAATCCATTACAAGGCGAGAGGTATATCAGGTATTTATGTTTGTTAGTTTTGCTGATTATGGATTCAAGTTCCTAAAAATTCTAAAGTTAATTTCTCTGTTAATTAGGTCACATAAATTCAGAAAGTACCGGATTTTTAACACAGAAAAGTCAGCCAACTGAAACACTCCGTAAATCCTATATGCAGCTCAACATTGTTTTCTTTACACTCTGACACAATCAGCACCTTTACCAGTGAAAGGTTTTGGCTTGTTGATGACTTTTTACTAAACAACTGTCAGACCAACAGTCTTCTGCTTACAGAACATAGCCTTGCAGTGTTTAAGATTATTTTACTTATTGTATTAGTGTGATATTCTAAGTGTATGATCAACTGATTTTTTTTTGTTTGTTTTATTTAGCTCTAATACTTATACCAATAATTATTAATAGCTGCTTAGCATATATAATTCTGTGCACACAGAAACTGTATAAATCATTAGCTTTGCTTTTTGAATTAAATTAGTAAAATATAATAACATTTTGATGATATTCTAATCACTGGCCTGTACCACTGCAAAGTAAATAAAAAGCAGAATTAGGCAGAAATTAACCAAAAATGGTGATATATTTAATTGTTACAAGCAAGTAAAGGTATCTAAATCAATGGATACTAAAGCCCTGAATAATATTCACAGCAAAACAAGATGTTTATGTAACTTAAAAATTCAAGTGCCTGACAACTAAAAAAAGGAATATTTTTAGAAAAACTTGCAGATTGTGGCATAAATCAGAACACAACTGTAGATTTTCTGACACAAATGGTATGAATAAAAAAATCTTCCCCAGAAAGTTTAGATAGATTGTTTTTATGAGGCAAGACATAAAACTACCCAGTAACTCTTCATCGTGTAGAAGTCTGCTTATAAAGAGGTAGACAACTGAATTCTCACCCTCTCATGAAACTCTGTAATAAGCCACAGTTCCGTCTCCAGGTTGGTTCCGTGCTTCTCTGCGGCAATGTAACGCAAAATGTTTTCATGTCGCATCCCTGGAGTCAAGAAGATGTCCCGTTCGTTCTGCCACGACTGCTTATCCTGCAGAAACAAGCATTTGTGTTCAGAGATTTTTGGTTCAAACAAATCCTTCTGTCACCACAGGTTTAATACTTAATAGAAAGGGGTGGAAAATCAATAGTTTATAAGAAAATTTCAGCATTTGGTATTCAATTGTACCTGAACTGGGAAGATTTTTACGGCAACATATTCACTCATTAGCTGAGCTTTCCAAACACAACCAAAGCGCCCCCTGGCTTTGATTTCCAGCAACTGCAGTGGTTTCAGACCCACCAAAGGGGATGGGGGGACTGGTCCAGGATCCTGATCAAAAAGACAGACAAGTTTCAAGTCAACTAAACACCTAAAAGCACATATAATGAGCTACATATTAAGAACAAGTCCTATAGCAAGTTACACAATATTTTAGACATTTTCAATCATTTCTATAAAGAAGTCAGAGTAGAGAGTGGCCCATCTCACCTCGCTCAGATCTACGTGGCCGTAAGGAGGCTTGCGGTGGCGGTACATCCAGAGCGCCAGAACGAGGGCCAAGGAAAGGACGCACAGCGGCAGCAGAGAGTACACCAATACGTTGAGCATTGATGGCATGCGGGGTGGAGGCCGAATTTTCACTACAAAAGACAAGCAGAGCAATTTCAGAGTGTCGGCTACATGACCTGCAGCTTTAGACGGCTTTTCAAACCTCCCTCAGAGAAAACGAGAACTGGTTTTAAAAAAGGAGGAGATTTAATTGATAAAAAAAACGACTTTTAACATCAACTGACATTTAATAAATCGTTAATATTTTATTTCTGTCACCAAAAAGTCGCCCGAGCTTGCGATTCTTGGAGATAATAAACAGAGGTGGCCGAGACTGACGCAGATTTCTTAGAACATCATTTTCACAAACTAATTTAATTAATTAATATAGGAATGTAGCAGACATTGGCCATGAAAGCAGAACATTTGGTGCAGTTTCCTTCATAGAGAAAGTATTTTTTAATTCAAATCACGTCCATGACATTTATCGGATTTTGTAAAATATAAGCTCAAAACCAGATTCTTTAAATTCTGTTTGTTGATGAGTTTGCAGGATGAAATTATGTTTCTATTTTTTAAAGATGATGCTTTCAGTACAAACTCAGTGCTTTACCTGATGATCGCCACTTGGAGATGTTCAAACTAGCCAACAGACTAGTGCATCATCATTACAGATTTCTGACAGGCATTTTTTAATTATCTCAGACTAAATCCAGGATTATATTTTTTCTTTATCATTGAATTGGGCTGTCCCATTTGATGCCTTAACCAAATACAGCTTGTGGGTGTAAAAATTTAATAAAATGTCTTTTGCAACAGTAAGAACCTTTTATTTTACCAGTTTTATAAATTGCATGCATCAGTTGCACTGCAGGGCATGCACCCATCCAAATAAAAAAAAAAAAAACGTCTATATATCGGATGGTGGACTGTCTCTGCTTTAAGGCCACCAGCAAATCCGATGTACGCAGCAGCCAATTTTTTTTTTAAATCCTTTTTTTTTTTCTCCACTGATGAGGCGTTTCTAAAATATTTTTCAACTTTTATAGTAATTTTAACAACAGAAGAGAAGACTATTTGCTCCTGTTGCATCTGGTGAAGAAATGAGCATGAAAGGAGCTGAAATACTAGTCATGAAATGTTATGATGCTTAACCCTCGTGCGATCCTAACATTCTGTTTACTCCCCTTGTCCTAAGGGTCAAAAATGACCCGCCCTAACAAAAGCCCCAAAATAAAGCAGCTTACTTGAATTTGAAATCCAAAATCTATTTTGCAAGATGAAACAATCTGTTATTTATCAATTCAACTCAATTTAATTCATTTTTATCATGTATTTTTTTGATACACAGCACAAAAAGATGATCAGCAGTACTACACTTTTCTTTTTACGACAAACCAACTGTCATATGTTTTCTTTTACACAGTAAAGGTTTATTATTGTAATTATATAAATGTGAAGTAATTACTGCTGAATTAACTATACCGAAAGGGAAAAAAGTCAACAACAGGTAACTTTTGTCAACAGTTCATTCATGTATACTGTTTAGGACGTCAATTATGAAAATATTTCTCTCATACAACATCCTTCAACATCAAATGTTGAAGATGTTCAACATAAGAACATCTTCAACATAAGATGTTCAAAATCTCATGTTTAGCATCCTGCAAAATTGTATAAGATGTTCAATATCATGTGTCAGTATGTGTGAACGAACAACCTATGACCCATTGGACAGTGAAACATCTACTCACAGCTTCAGCAAGGACTAAACTAGGGGTATTTTGATTTAGGGCACCTTTATATCCTTTATACTGAATTTGTTATTATGTGTCAGATTGTTTTTTGTTGTGTTTGGGAGCTTGTGTGATGTTAGCTGCAGGTGCAGGTCAAATACAAGTTCAATTCATACATCAATCCAGTTTATTTGATGTGGGCGTGTAGGTGTGTGTATATGTATTAGAGACAGTTTCTTTGTGACCTTTGACATTTTTTCTGGTGCTTAAATGGTTTTAGAATTCACGGGTCAGAAATGACCCATAAGACAATCCTTGTACCCTAGTGGTGTACAGCCCAAATGGAAACATAAACAAAAACAAAGTATCACTTTTTCTAATGATGAGGTCAATTTAGGAAAAGTCATAAAATTTCAAGTCGGAAAAAGAAAGTTTAGGGTATTTTTTCTACAGCTAAACATGCTAGTGGGTCACTTTTGACCCGCAAGACGACACAAGGGTTAAAGGAAAGCAAACTGGAAAACATTTTCTTTTTTTTTTCTTGCAGGATAGAATGGAATTAAATAAAATAAAATATGCTATGAGCCAAATTATCAAACAAGTCAAATTAAGAGTAAACTTGCAAGCATAAACTTAGAACTGAAGCAAAAGTTTCCATATGAAAATGTCAGCAGGGACAAGGTGTGACCTGGTTAAACACTGAATTTGCATTGTCCACTCCTATACGCTCAGGAAAATTTAACTGACCAGTGGAAACTACCGTTGAGGGCTGAAAGAATTAATCGGATATATTGTAATGAATCAGTTATTGAAATAATTATTTCATTTATTACATAACCGTTAACTGGATTAGACAAAAAAGGCCATTTGCTGAAAGAGCAGCACAGTCAGTAGCAATTGAGCCATAATTGTACAAAACGTATACATTTTCCATTAAAGTTAAAAAAAAACCAAAAAAAAAACCTTCTTTGTCAGTAAATATGTTCTAACTGTCCTTTGTTACAAATGTTAAACTGCAGACTAAATAAATTATGCTTTTGTATTTTAGGCAATAAAATGTCTATTTTCTTATTTTAAAAAGGATTTGAAAAGGGAGTTATTTGTTTATTTTTATATAGCATGAAATAAACTTAAGTGGTTAAATGAAAAATCTGCACAATGTGAGTTTTTTTTATCCCAATAATCATCAGACTGATCAATAGAATACTCAATTAGTAAAATAATTGTCAGCTGCAGTCCTACTACTCTCGTAACCATAGAAGCTGTCGTTGTCAAGAAAATCAGAAACTGCAGCTTTGAAAACGTCAAATATGAGTGACTCAAATGGAGCACAATTACAATACTAATGTAGACCATATTATACTGATTAAATGCAACGTGGGATATTACGGCACTTCAAAGCTACTGAGTTTTCAAGCATACATACTGATTTAAATGAAGTGACGCACAATGACTCAGTTTAGGGAAGCAGCCTATTCCGACATGCATCTGTGACAGATTCAAGTAGCTTCTGTGTAATTCAAGATTAAGTACAAAAACTAAAATATACACCAACATCTTAAATATGCCCATTATAACATATTAGTTTTTAATCTACTACACTGCAAGAGAAATTTAAGAAGTAGAAACAAAGCAATCGAAAAGGGGAAATAAGTCACTATGTTAAAGATCATAACATCCCATTCAAGAGTTTTACCAACATAAAAACTCAAATGTTGGTATTCCATATTTATTACCTAGTTTTCATCAATTTGTGTCATTGTCAACTAATAACATCAAGGAATAAAAACGATTAAAAATAATATAATAAATGCAATGTGTATTCAAGATCAACTTTAGTCTTTAAAAAAAACAGAAAATCATCATAGAAATCTGACAACATTGGCAAAGAAGTGAATATTGTAACCGCTGCCCCATTTAGCAGCTGCTAAAGTGCGTAATAATAAAGCATTATGGCCCAAAAGTGATTTTGTGTTATAATCAACAGTGTTCACTGTGCGTAGGTTGGCTTCATCACCACTCACCTCGGCTCCTGCTGCCAATCAGGTCAGGAAGGTGAGTGAATCGCTCATTGCAGTAGTTTCCTTCGCAGCAGCAGAAGAACACCTGAGGGTTTTCCTCCATAGAGACGCACTCTTGCCTAAAACATTTGATGGAAGACCAAAATAAATACATTTTTGGGTGTTTCATAAATTAAGCTAACTGAAACTAGTTAGAAGGGAGTTTGTCTTTTGCTGTATAATATCCTCTGATCACTAACAAAAGGAACACAAACCATACTTCTCGTTCGCAAACTGTGACTTTGGATGCCTTTGGTGGACTATCAGATAATGTAAATCGCACAAAACATCTCAATAACTCTTGTCAAAGTGTCTGACAAAGTAGTATTCAGTTGCTGTCAGTATGTCAACAACCTATTAAAAATGAGTCCAGGTATGAAGGATGTAAACTTTGACATGGTGTATTTACGTTCAACACTCATGTTTAAAAGATTTTCCTTCTTACATTGACAAAGTCAAAAAATAAAGACTTCTCATGGAGCTGGTTGAAAACATTCTGTTTTGAAAGGCATTAAAGCAGCCTTGATCACATTTCATTTATTTTTGCGGAAGAACTTTAGGTATCAGAGAAAAAAAAAGTAAGAGACGCAAATGACTTTCCAACGCTATGAGAATAACCTGATTGGCTAACCGAAAGTCACTACGTATGATAAACTAAATGGGTATTTCAGTTTTTTAAAAGCACAGGTTAAGATAAATATGACTTTTATTCTATTCATGACATTTTCCATTTTCTACCACTGGGACCAAGCCTAACAGCTGCAATATACAGGCTAGTCTAGCCTGGCCTGCACTATTTTATATTATATTGATTTATGTAAAACATTTAATCTTTTGTAAAAACAAAACAAAAAAAATCTAATTTAGTTGCTATAAATCACACATCTTGTTCTTGTGTTTCGTCTCAAGTTGAACTTATGCAAGTAGAATCAAAGACTTCAAACATAACTGTCTTGCAAAGCTGATGTGTAGCAGCACATTTACTTTTGTTTCATCAGAAGCATATCTGATAGTAGAGTCTCGTTATACAAGTTTTGAAATTGTCTCTCTCCCAGAGATGCCATTTTTGTAAATTCTTGTTTTCATTCAAAACCAGGAGTTCAAGGTTTTCTCAAGAAACCACAACTTTTAATACAATAATAAATTCTACTGGCAAGATTTTTTTTTTGTGCGCTTCCTGTTCTTTATTTGCTTAAAATATCTAACAGCAACTTCCAATCTTAAACCAACCAGGGAGAAAAAAATGTTTTTCAGATAACAGAATGATGAGTTGCGTAAAGGTTAGTTACCGTTATAAATGTTTGGACAATTCTTCTCTCAGTTTTTGAATGCTGTGCAGTTCAAAAATGCTGTTATCTTTTTTTACTTTCTGACAGTTGTTATGATGTGTAACCATGGCAACAATGTATTGTTTTTACAACTGGGAGCAGCTAATTAGCATCTCAAAAACTACAGCCCCAAATCCCGGAGGAGTTGAAAAAGCGGCTTCGTGGATGCAAAGAAGACCAAAGAGCAGAAAAAGGGGGAGGAAGTTCAAACTAGGACTACAACGATTCATCAAATGAATCGAGGAACTCGATTTTTAAAATTCCTCCAGATTTCATTAAACTATGTTTTACTGTTTAGCATACTGTGTTCTGGCCAGATGATTATTTGTGTTGCGCAAATTCCCTTTGGAATGAAAGGGAATTTGTTTTTAGTTGAACTAAACAATATATATGAAGGTATAGAAAGATTTTTTAAAAACTCTGGGTTTCAGTAACCCAAATGATTTTCAGCCTATCCTGGATATTTTTCATGTAAAAGTTTTTTCCAATAAAAGACAAAGTGTCAGAGTGACTGAAATTTTATCTGAATTTGGGGCGGAAACAGGAATAACTTTGGCCATACTTACAAGACAGACAAATCCGGTTGTTTCAAAAATACTTCCATGATTAAAAACGTGAGAGCTGAGATATTGAGTAGCCTATAGCATCAAAATGAAATGAATTTTTTGGTAACCTGTAATAGTCAGTGTACCAACTTCTAAACAATAGGAATAACTGTTACTTTACTGGTTAAAAAAACTCACAGTGTGAGAAATGCATGCATGCCAAGGCCTAACTTCAATAGGGGCTGGAAGAACGACCTGGAAAGAGTTACTTTAATAAGGCTTTGTAATTTTAATGTAATTAACAACATGTTAAAATCAAGCTAATGTACCAGAACAACAAAGATTTCACGTGACTAACGTAACTAATAGTCCTTCCCACTCACTAAAATATGGAGCGATTGGCTGAGAGAACAGAGCCATTCTCTATAAGGTTATAATGTCAAACAATTCAAAGGCAAAAACAGGAAGGAGATGTGTTGTTTACAGAGCATGTAAAACAAAAATACTGCCCACTTTTAAAAGTGACTCACATTCTATCATTTTTACGAATCCCATAATTAAACAAGAGTGATTTAAACATTCTCAGAGTTTTTAATACTGAGCTGACAGAATTTATCTTTTTATGATTTGGGCTGTTAAATGTTTGAAAATTTACAAAAACAAGTCCAGCTGCATATTAAATATGTTGGAAATACAACACAAGTGTTTGTGAAGGCACCAAAGCTGATAGAGACAGAAACTTCCCAGCTGAATACAAAAAATCTGTAGTTGTTATGAAACTATGGACGTCTGTTCTTAATGTTTGAACAATAGAGTTAGGACAACTTCCCTCAGACCAAATGTGGATTCTGCAATTGCTAATACTGCTGCCCCAGCTGTCTGCTGATTTGGGTGAAACTCAGACACCCCACAATAAAAATGCAAATGTGTTGACCTGACCTGTCATAGCAGTTGAAGTCATCCAGCCAGCAGCCTTTCTTCACCAGCTTGATGGTCCCTGAGGAGTTGAGCCAGGAGGCGTAGCAGTGCAGCCGCTTGTCCTTTTCCCCCTCGCAGCGCTCAAATCCACTCTGGTTGGTCCGCTCTGTTCGCCAGTTATCGTTGTAGTACACACATTCTCGGGTCTCCACCTCTCCCAGACTGTACCCTGATGTGGACAGAAAGCCTTGGTCAGCATGCATCGCAACGAACTGAAACGTGGCGAGGGGAAGCAGAGACAAATGGCACAGGATTCGCTCTGTGCTACAAACGAAACATCGTGGATCAGAGACGATCATCTCTCTGGCACGTAGCCAGTTTTGGGAGCTCTCTGTGGTTAAAATGAAGAAAAAAAAGGAATTCCTCTGGGCTAAGAAAATGTTGCTGAATACTGGCTCAGCATAATCCCATTGACTAAATGATCTATTGAGAGAAGAAAAAAGCTAAATGCTCAGAGAAATTATCAAATTTAATTAGCAATAAAACAATGATCTGCCTGCTGTTGTATAGAAACCTAGCATACAGTCCAACACTACTCCTACTACAATGCTTTCCTAAGGTATTCACACTCAGTGAACTTTGTTATAATACATGTGTAAAAAAAATTCTACAAAACTTCGCAAAATTTGTAGATGTGGCATGCATCTGTATTCAGACATCTTGAGCAAATACTTTGCAGAATCTGCTTTTACTTTTTTTGGTGTATGCATATCCATGGCAACAGACTCTCCTGCTCCTCCAGAGTTACCTTTAGTCTTCTGGGACAGTTCTCTGTCAAAGTTTTACTTTTCCCAGCACTGCCGGTTTTGAAGGATGACCATGGATCATGAGTGTATCATGAGATTATCCCAGTACGGCAGGGAAATAGTTACTGGCAATACAATGTCCCAAAAAGGGTAAAAAAAAAAATAACAATAAAAATCCAATAGTGATATTGAGGAACTAGGACTGGGCGATAAATCATTAACAACACATATATTGGGACAGACATTTGATCAATATCAACAGAAAATACATCTGGCAGAATGTTCAATAATTTCACTGAACTCTTGATCCAGAATCGCACAGCATTCTGCGGGATGCAAGGCAGGTGGCCTCAACTGTCTCTATCAATTTGGTTACCTAGCAACAGCCAGCTGAGTAACTTACGCAACTGCGGTTTCGAGTGTCGTCACCGTTCATCATAACTACTAAATAATTTTAAAAAACCAAGTGGAGTGAAAGGAGAAAATGAGAACAGCAACTCAAGAGGAAATTGTGAAATAAACAGAAAACGTCACGTCAAAAGTTTAGCAGTATTTCAGATATTTAAAACAAAACACATAATAATTATTGATATTGATAAGAAATTCTTATAACTTGATATGCTTCTGAGCCAAAGTTTTGATACTTTACCCATGAGCTTTAGAACCTCAGCCACATCCAATATGGCTATTAAAGGCCCATTCAACTGGCCAAATATATTACAGATATCAAATGTGATATTGCAATGAGGATTATAATTTGATATAACGCGTTGCTCTAATTCAAAGATTGGCATGTTTTCTTTATTAAACAGTCCTACAGTAGAAATTTCCTCCCTGATCTGGCAGCCGTGTTGCCTGGTCTTTATGGTCACAGAGCAGCTTTATTTATACCAAAACAGACTCCATTTCCTCATTAGTTTTAAATTTTATTTAGGTGTGCCAGAGCAAAGAGGCTAAATGAATAATGAATGTCATACTCTCATTTTTTTTTTATGCACTGCACGTTTTAAAAATGAAATTTTCCCTTCACCTTCCGTTAAACACTACCATGTGCATTACATAAAATTACAATAAAATACACTGAATTTTCAGGTTACAATGTGAAAAGATTCAAAGGGTGTGAATACTTTGCAATGCACTAAGTAAAAATGCTATGGCGTTTGTAAGGGCAGATAATGTGTTCTTTAAATGGCATGTTTCTAAAATAAATACTCTCAGCTGAAATGTGATAAGAGCAGCCAATCTCTAAATGCAACAATAGAAAGCTGTAGATAATGTCCCTATAGACTCTGATGTTGGACACACACTCAACACACAGCGTACAGAAGCAGATGACATGTTGTGAACGTCAGTCAGAATATAGCTTAGACATTCAGGCTCAATCTTTGTTCAGAGGAGAAAAAATAGAGCCTGTCTCTTTAAATCCCTGCCTATAGGAGCCTGCCCATCCCCCAACTTCACCCCCACCAACCCATTACACACACACACTCACGCATACACATTCACACATTTAGCTGTCCAGCAGCAAACAATAGACTTTATTCTATCATACAGGGGATGCATGAAATGGCCAAACATCATGCTCACTACACAGGAGGGACAGAAGAAAAGATATTAAAGCCAAGCAGACACATTCATTTACACTCTTTTTACAGCAGTGATGCTTAATGCTCCACTGAGCCGAGATGGCATTTCTGATATCTGTGGTCACGTGATCCGAGAGGACTTTTACTACAAGATCATTCCCCCCCCGAATCCTCCCTCCCCCTCTGTCACTTTACTGGGTTTTTATGCCACAAACATGAATTCTGGAGAAGCAGCTTACTTTATATATCCTTCCTACTCTTCATGCCCTGATCTATAAGCCGTGGAGGTATTAGGGGCAGAGATAGTTAAATCTCTAAAGCAGCTTCTACACCAGTTGTAGAAAAAAAATCTAGGAGAAATGTATTGATCATAAAAATATATCTGCTGAGCTTAAGCTGAGGCAGAATAGTGTATTCACATGTGGGGCAAGAGGGGAATATTTGATAAGCGAGCGGCCACAAAAACTCACTAAATAACAGAGGGAGAAAAAAAAAAAACAATCATCCATGCTTGGTTCACATGGTTCCAAGGGTGTGTAATGGTAACTTCAGAGCCAAAAATAATTCTCCCCTAAATCAGCTGCTGTCTGTGTTGATCAAATGCCACAGATTTACCAAAGAACAATAAATAAATAAAATCCTGACAGAAGAGTTTTTCACAGGTTCGTGCACAGGCCGTAGTCAGAACAGAAATGAAGACAAGAGATGGAAAAGGACACTCACAAAACATAATGTTGGAGTTAACCATTAAAAAATGGATTCTGATTTCACTATGGAAATGATGTCAAAATCTAGCATATTATTTAAAAGGTACATAACCAGCTAATTTAATTTCATTCAAATGAATGATGGTAAAGATCATTTTGATTGTATAGTTTGAATTTCCATGCAAAAGAAAAACACGAAAGAAAAATTTATCTGACATTAAGGCATAAAATCTGAAGAATGAGTTAAGTTTTTCAATCTATTACAATCATAGACTTTTTGGTGAACTCTTTGTCTGGAAATATGCATGAGCTGACAGCTTTAAAAGGCTCAAAAATTAGGTTTTCAATAGGTTTACATATGAGCATATGCCCAATTAATCCACAAGAAGTCTGTTTTTTATCAAACTATGGAAATTGTTTTCATCTCATTGTTTAAATATAGCATTAAGGTTTACATTGAAAAATGTCTGCAGATTTTTTTTGTTTAACATACAGTACTGTTGGTCACAGTTTTCAAAGATGAATAAATGTCTCACAGTAAAGAAGATTATGTTTTAGTTAAAAGGAGTAGAAGTCAATTGTTTTGTGATTATGGATCATAACATTACATAGCTATCAAAGTAAATTAAGAGACTAAAACTACCCTAAAATTAGAACATTTAGTTCATAATTTCGACCGAAAAATATAACCCTTCTATCAGCTGAAATATATTTTCCTTCTCTTTCACAAGAAATTATTTCTCCTCTCACACCATTGTCTCTTTTGTTACCAAGATGCCATGTAAAAGCTCTGCTTGCTAACAAGTTTGACGTTAGCATTAGCGCTGCTGCTAAATCAGAATTAGCCGTATTGCCCAGTTTGTGCACTCAGACAAGGAATCCAGACAATAGAATCTAACTATGTTTAAAAATGCAATAAAAAAAAAAAATACAAGTTTGTTTCCTTCACCAAGAGAAAATAAAGTATCAAGGCTCCCACTGGTGAAATTTGGTATTTACTCTGCATCAATTTATACTCACCAAGGGGACAATTGGTATTTGAATGATCAACTGCTGATCAAAAAGTAGCTTCATATAATCTGCTGAGAACAAATATCTGCTAACAGGAGGTTGATTAAACTTGTTTTGGTTTGATCAATACCTATAATCAGCTCTTTAGGGCGAACGTGACATGAAATACTTTTCAACAAGCCAAGTGCACAGAATTGCAATGATTTATTTCTACATACAAAATGTAAGTAGAATTAGATAAATGTCAATGCAGGACTGCAAAACGGTAAGGAAGAAGTTTAATCCATAGTTAATGAAACAATTGTAGGATTTATTACCACATTAAAAGTGGTGAATGTTAGAATTTAAGATTTCACAAGTTATATTCTTGAATAAAACAGACACATTTCCATGGATAACATGCAATACCCACCAAAGTTCTTTTTTATAGTGTATAAGGTTTCAGGATGTTGATGCAGCTGCTGCCTTCTATTCCTGCCACCGTTGAGGAAGGCGAGCAACAGTTTTAATTTTGGAAATTTGTTCAACTTCTTAACACAGGACTATCGTGTTACGTGTATTTTAAGCTTTGGGTGACATAAAAATGCACCTTCTAGTAAATACATTTAAAGAAAGAAAATTAGAGTAGCGGTCAAAGAAGATTATGATTGAGAGATTTAAATCCCGGCTGAATGGCAGTGCCAGTAAAGTTTAACTGAGGGTGGACATTTCAGACTATTAGGATCTTTTTCGACGGATACCTTTGCATGTTCACCAACAACAACAAAACAGAAAATAACAGCTGCTTACCTGCGCACAAAGTTCCCAGAAGAAGTGAGCAAGTCAGCCATGAAAAAGACATGTTCCGCTTTAAATACAGGACAGAAATTTCGTCCTCTTTCTTTCGCGAACATTAAAACTCAGGTTGACCAAAAACATCAGTCCAGGACCAAACCGACCACAGGCCTCTCCAGTCCCTCCAGCAGCCTAACCACCACCACCTCCTCCTCCACCACCACCACAACGCGTATCAATAGCCGCGACGCTGCAACAATGTTGCAAAGAAAAGGAGCGATTAATTGACTGCCGGGGTGTTAGTCCGCGAAAAGGTGCCGCATTTCGCATCGGAAACGGCTCCACGAAGCAGTTGAAGCGTCCGAATCGATGTCAGGACGCCGTTTTTTGAGGTTATTCGCTGGAATAGTAGCACCGCTGCGCCGGGGAGGTCGGTCGGGGGTTTACATGCATGTTACTGATCTGTGTCCAAAATGGCTTCTAAATGGGGAATGGGCTGCAAACAGGGAAACCCGGATGTGTAAACACAAAGGGGGGAACTCAGGCAGCCACAGAGTGACCTTAACGCGACACCGCGGATAAAAAAAAATTACAGCTCTTCAAATTATGACTTTATTCCGACGTCCTGTCGATGATTATCACGTTTTCTTTACACAGTCAGGCTGAATAGTAGCGCCGAAGAGGAATGTGAGTTCCGGTGTATTTATATCGGCGAGCGATAGGGGATTTGAGCTTTCTTTCATCAATGTGAGGATTTTCACTGCACTTTTGAGTTCTTACACCTCAATGTTTTACTTTTTTTAAAAATTAATATTTAAGGGAGACCGCGGTCGGTTGTGATAGTTTTTACGCTTTTATATTTTATTCAGAATTAGGAAATACCAACATAATCATTCCTTAATTAAAAGAATGCTCAAGCTGCTGGGCTAGAATATTTTTAACTGTAACAAAATTTGAATCATGTTTTTTGTTTTTTTTACTAGTCAGACTTTTTGGTAAATCAATCAGTCAATCAAAATTAGATGAAAGGTGGTGCCCAATTTAAGAATAAGAACAAAGCTGTGCAATCAAGTCTTTGTCAATTTCCTGTCTTGCAAAATCTGCTGTTATAAAGATCACACTTAATAAAAACTTTTACCAGTTCCTCTTTGTGATTTGGGTTGATGATATCATAAGAGGCACAACAACGATGCAACTTCAGTTCAGTTTTCCTGTTTGCCAATTTGTGTGAACATTTTGCTCCTTTTGTACTTGTGCTACAAACAAACTTCTTCAGTCCAATTTACTTAAATGGACATTAGTTTACAACTGTAGTAATAGTTTTACACATTTTGAAGATAAAATATGTATAAAAATGCTCAAGTTATGCATGATTTGGGTTTAATGCACTTATCTATCATGTTGTTCAGTACAACATGATAGTTCAGTGTTAGGACAAATGTGTGATACTGTCAGGAAGTCACAGCACTGATAGTGTGTCAGTTGTGACAACCAACTGTATCTACTCTATTGGGTCTAATATAATAAACTTGCCCTATTAGAATATAGAGAATAGGTTAATATTTAGTCCAATATACATTACAGCCTAACCCAAAATAAATAAATTAAAAAGCATGTATGCATTTAATGTTTTGAAAATGTAGAATCTTAATTTTATAACATTTTTCTTGTGATATTACAATAAAGATGCCACAGGTCATAGATTAGGATAGTTTTTGAGGTTTTTTTTCTGTATGAATGATCTTTTATGCATTAGTGGCATAGCTATAAATAGCTGCCCCAGTTTGGAGTAACATGATACAATAAATGCTAATTAAAATGCATTCGTTCCATTTTCCCACTTCACCTCTGCACAGTGCTAGACATTAAATTTACCACAAATAAAAAAGTAAAACAGAACTACATTGTGGCTCATATTAGAACAATGGAAACTTATTTTATTTTAAAACTGAAATTACAAGGCAATTATGTTCCCAGTCTACAATATTCATGTTATTTCATAGTCTGTAATTTTTCACAGATTAATTTGACTCAAAAAATACAATCTTATATGCCATAAATACTGAGTTTATATTCTGGTTGCTAATACTGCCATTTATTTGTGTTTCTTAATATTGCACACCTCACCGTTCTGCCTCATGTACGTTGCTTTTTGCACAAAATAATCCCTTTCTTTCTAATATAGTTCAGTACAATGCTCAATCTTATTGCACTACCAATATGTTCATCATGGGATTGAATGCCTTAATAATAATCACAATAACAGTATTAATATAATTTAAAATAAGAATTGTGTATACATATTCATTTTGTGCCCATACAGGGTCAATATTTGTTCACTCTCTCAAATATTTGATTGAATGGCCTTTTGCAATTTGCATCTCAACCAAATGCATTTTGAAGCCACCAACAAGCTTTTGGTATAACCGGCTGCATATTGCAGCCTTTGCAGAAATGGTCGCATTGATTCAAACTGGTTCGTTTCCTTCAAGCAATGTGGCTTTTGAAAATAGTCCACATTTCTGGAAGGGTTGAAGTTAGAGCTTTTGAAAGGTTAAATGTTTAATATCAGCCTACCATATCCATTCCTAAAGCAGGTTTCATCTGTGTTCGTCTCTAAAGCACCCAACAGCGAAGCACTTCAGTCATCCAACCCACACTGTCGCCTTTATATGAAAAGAAATAGATTGCTGTATCTGCTGAGCCTGCTGGTTTATTTGTAGAGCATGTGAACTTACAGTAAATAATGTCATATTGGCACAGGCATTGCTTTGAATTGTTCTATCATATGAACATAAGCTCCTTTATGTACTGGTTTCAACTGTATGTTCCAAGAAAAATAGACTTGGAAATGTGTATCTCTTGTGCCTGAATCTAACATTTTGTGTTGACATTTTTTATGTTTATGTTTTTTTTTTATTTATATGAAATACCAGACGATGCACACAACTTTACTTTTTTTTTGTCTGAATACATTATTTTGTACAAATTAAATCAGATGAGATTGAACAGTTACTCAGTACTTGAATAGCCTTTTTTACTCTTACTTGAGTAAAAAATTACTTTGGCTTCTCTACCCACCTCTGGTCACTGCGCTCAGTGAGGTCAGTATTACACCTCTGTAGGCTAAGATTGACTTGACGTGGTGTAATAAAGCGGATTAGCATGGTTGCTGTCTCCTAAGTTCTTCCTGCACAAAGAAAACCACTTTTAAAAATATTTATCTGAAAAGAGTAATGGTTGAATGTTTTTCCCGTTTGACTAATTGAATACCTTTTCTGATTATACACCATTTACAAAGTCGTATTCAACTCTATAAGAGCAAATAATCAAGCTGTATTTGTGTCAAAATTATCCTCTGTAATAATAAAGGGTCGCAGAACATAATTCTCTTTCAGATATTCATGTCACATAGATTTTTTTGTAATGAAGTTCCTTTCCTCTAAAAAACTAAAACCCATGATTATAGAAATCAAAGAGGACATTGTTAAAATGCCATTACGGAGTTGCTCACATTCTTCTCTGTAACGTCTAGACTAAAGGCGCTACAGTGACACTCAGTTCATCCAGCAAATGGCCTTGGAATAGACTTATTCATAGGTAATCTGCCTTAAACTAGTTCTGTTTAGTATAACTCAAGACAAAGCATTTCCTTATTATGCTATCACACATTGACCCCATAACTCGATCGAGGCTTTGAGCGAAACCTTGAAAAGATAGATGTTCTTTTTTCATAACGGTTGGAAGAGAAAACACAGGAGTGCTCATTAAAAGTCCAATTTCTTCAATGACAACGGTGTGACATTGGTAGAAAGAAAAATCAAGCATGCAGGAAACGGTGCAGTGCCATTAAAATACTGGAAGGAAATCATGTCAAATGCAACTTGCATCAGTTTGACGGCACTTGCATATTTAAAGCATCAACAACACACATGTAGGTTTAAACAAACTGGGTTAGGAATAACAGAAGTAAAGATATTAGACTATTAATAAATCCAATACGAACCATTCACTTCAGTAAAACAGAAAGTAATAATGCCAACAGTAAGAATAAAAACTGCAACACAAAATCTGTCCAAAGTGATCTGTCTGACAATGATTCATTATTTTACTTTAATAATGGTTCTTTTGCCAGATTGACTTATGGTGATAACATTTACATTGTAGTAACCATAATTTCATATTTGGTACTGATGCAAAGATAGAAGGAGTCCAAGAATCTTTGTAAGATGATGTCCCATTATGCAGACATTGTGCAAAAGGAATTAGAGTGCGTTAAATTTCTTCATGTTGTGTTTTGTCACATTGCAACCAAAAACTTCTATTTATTTGTGGGAATATTGCTTATCTATGAATTAAAAGGAATATATTAAATGTTTTTTGTTGTTAAAAATAAGGTGAAAAATAGGAATAGATTAGAGTACATTAGTGATCAACCCTTCTAATGATGATACCCTTAAATAAAATTATTTTTCTCTGTGTTTTGAACATCTATTCAATCTATTCAAGAGTGCAGCACAACTGTTTATCTACCAAGACAAGGCCATCCATCTAAGTTGGTAGTGTTGGACCTGAGTGCAGCATTTGACATTGCTGACCATGACCAGGGGCAGATTTGCCATCAGGAGGTTTGAGAGGTTTCCAAAATGGCCGGACTGTTCCAGGTTGAACTGGCCAATGGTTGGAAAGTGTTGCTTTTTTACCCCCAAAATTAAGCACATCGGTGGAGGAGTGGGTAAAATTAGTCAACATTCCAAAAACAAAGGAGAAAGAGATGGGGGGTGACAAACTTAAGGACAAAACAAACAGAAAAGTTAGTGCAGGACGCAGCCAAATGTGCCAACTTAACAGATTTCTGTGGAGGAGGGACCAAGGTCAGTAACAACGAGCTACCACTGCAGCAGGCTAGCAAGCGCTTCCATCCCAGACTTGGCATGTAGTGTGTTTTTGGATGTGTTCAGAGCACACAGAACAATAAAGGTAGCCTATCAGTTATGCTGCAGCATAATTAATCTGATTAATCAGTTAAAATCAATTCGTACTGGCTGAACAGAAAAAGGCTCGCATTTCTTTATTGCCAAATTAAAAGGTAATATCTGATTATATAGTCTAATCTAGTTGCCATGTTCTGTTTTTTTATTATTCATAGGTCAAATAACTTTTCTTAGTAGGTCAAGAAAAATACAAATACTCAGCAATTCACTTCCTGAGTGATTAGCATGTTTCTTAAGTTGAAAAGTTTTCATTATTGCTGTTAGACAGCAAACAAGGGCAGTGCCAGCTGTGGCCAAGGAATTGTAAAGGAGGGACAGGATAATGCAGGTCGGAGTACGAGTGAGGAGGAGGAAGAGATGGATGTGATTACAATATATAACATCTTTGTTCAACATAAGGATGCACTGTTATGGTTTAATATCACAATTCATATAGCACAGAGAAGATGGGGCTGCATGAGAGCGTAATAAATAAACTCTCATGCAGAGAGATTCAACAACTGGTATTTTTTTTTCATGATATTGAACTAAGCTTTGTCTGTGGTGCAATCTAGTCTTATTATTACTGCCCTGCCAAATACAGTTTGCATGTTTAACAACATAAACAGAAAATGTGTGTTATTATCACCTTCCTAAGATATTATTATAAGTCATTTTTTGCCAAAAGTGATTTTGACAAAAACAAAAAAACAAAAAAAAAAACGTCATTCGCTTTGGATTGCCAAAAGATGATTTGGGCAAAATAAAATAATAACTTTTGGTAAAAATTACTTAGGCCATTATTTTAGGAAAGTGACTATATGCACCTATCTCTTCATATATACCAGTATTCTTTGAATTTTTACTGCTCAAATTAAAAAAAATACGAAAGCAAACGCAGCCGAGTATCAGTTTGTGTTCTCTGTCATTTCAGTGTCATTTACAGTTGATTTTCACATCTTGCTTGTGTGGGAGATTAAAGTTTAAAATTACTTCAAATACACAGGTATAAATTCAAACTGTAGCAGCTTAAGTGTCTAAAGGAGGTCGACATGTGGTAAAATCAGCTGTGTTGCTAATTGGAACCATATGAGCAAAGAGACACTCCTGCCCTCAGAAGTAAAAAAAAAAGGTCTGCTTCTGTGTCTGCAGGGCAAAAAAGTTCTGTGGGTCCGCACTGGGATTTGGAAGTCGGATAACTGCTCATGGTATTGAATACTTTTAAATGCTTTTCTTCTGTGGCTCCATAAGCAGAGAAATAACACCCAGTTGCCAGAGGCTATTAGGCAGGAACACATCGTAATTTCTCAGTAGCATTTAGATACAGCAGTAAATCCGGGTCTTTACATTTAGCCATATTTCTTTTTTACAGCTAATAATAATATAACACAGTTAAATTGTGGACTGCAATGGTCATTTTAAAGTCTGAGAAAGTCTGAGGCAGTAAACACACCGTAGCTACTCCACTTTTATGTTTTGATTCTTTACTCCCTGGATTCATTCAGCCCCATCAACCTTTACATATTTACAACATTTGGCCAAGACAACCACAAATAACTACAAGTCATCTGACTATTTTGACACTTTGGCCATGAAGGTGGTATCAAAATGTCTCTGTTCCACACCAATGCTCCATGTTTCAATATTGAGGTGTAATGGGAGTCGAAGGTTGATGTTCCTCTGAGCTGGCAGCAGAGAGCTGGAAGGTTTTTTTCTCGTATAGGAGTTGTCACTCAGCAGATTCTGAGATGTCGGCCCGCTGTGTGTTAGCCCATGCCAATATGGCACTGAGCCGTCCATGTTAGGTCACTGTGATAAATAGGCACAGCTGGGACTTAACAAGGGCATCCTTTCTGCCTCAGTTTCGCCTGCCCACTGTTCTTTAATAAATAAAAAAACACTACATTTTAAGCTTTAGAAAACAGTGAATATTTAAATGCTATTTCGAAACTGTATATATTGCATCTTAAATTATCCATGTAAAAACAATGCATTAAAGTCTTACATTTTGTAAGACTTTAATGCACTGTTGACTAAGAGTCAACAGTGATTCTTAGTCACTGTTGAATGATAAGGGTGATATGGCTCACTTCCCAGGGCAGTATGATATGGGGGGACATCACACTCTCCACATGAAAAAAAGTTTGTATTGGTTATTTTCACACCCAGTAAAGATATGTACCCCAGTGCATTTTACACACTCCTAAGTACACACACACCCAGTCAATATTTGATTAAATGTTCCTGCTAAAAGAATCAGGAGTACTGGGAAACTCAGTGGAATGATTTCTAAACGACAATCCTCTGCAACGTCAATGTATAGTTTCTCAAGCTCTTGCAATTACAGTCATGTTGAATAAATTACAACATTATTGATAAAGTGTATTCATTTCAGAAACTCAATTCATTAAGTGAAACATTATATAGAATAATTGGATAGAGGCTGATGTTTTCAAGCGTTTATTAATGTTAATTATGATGATTTTCTGCTTTTCAGCTAATGAAAACTCAACATTTAAGATTACAGTGTTACATCAGATAAATATAAATAAGAAATTTTTAATACATAAATGTGGGCTCAATGAAATACGTCTTTAATGCCTGCTTAAAGGTTTTTACTTTCGATCTGACAATGGAGCCTCATCAGAATACATATTTTATTTTACTGTTTCTATTGCTTGGTCAACTGTATAAGTGCACAAGTGAAAACCATCATGAAAAACTGAAGTTACACATCTGCAATTTTTAATCACAGGTTGAGGAAAAGCCAGTCACTTGAAGGCTTCCTTGCTTAACCAAACTAACAAAACACAGAGTAATAGACAGATTCACAAGAAGTTTTGTTCATAACAAAAGTAAAAAAAAAATAAATAAAAAATGCAAATGTTTGAAAAATGAATGGATTTGTTTTCCGGCTTGGAATTTAATGCAAAGGGCTCTTTATGTGTTTGAATCAGTTCCCTTCGAAAGCCGTGAGGTGAGGGACACAGTAAAATAGATAAATGACACTAGGTGGTAGCAGAGCTCCCCTGGGCAGGTGCACCGACACTGTTGACCTGTGCAATATCCCACTTTCACTTCTGATTTATACCTCGCATGTGAAGGTGATGCTTATTTCCCTGCTGTTGCCTAGTGACTACCAATTTTTTTCTGTGTGGGTGTCACAAGGCTTTATGTTTTAATTGAGACATTTTGCTTTATGATTATTGGGCGTGTTGTTTTTTAAACTGTTTTTCTGAACAACTGAAATCCAAGTATGTCAAATAATCTGTGCTCAGCACTGTTTAGAATATCTCATATAGCTTGGTAACGGATCCATTAGGTTGAGGAAAAGCCCGTCACTTGAAGGTTTTCTACGTGTGGTTTATAATGGGAAGCAATTACCTGAATAATAGGCCTGATGCCATTTTCTACAATGAAATGTTACAGCTAACTATGAGCTTCACACAGAGTGAGCACAAAAGAAGAGAAAAAAAAAATTGGCCAAAAGTGAAAATAACACAGGATTACTATTTTATTTCAGCCTCTGAATAACCTATAACAAAAATACAACAACAGCATTAAACATTTTCCACTTTTTTTATTATTCTACACCTCAACAGAGTCTGTGAGATATATCGTGAAAGTGTGGCACATTTACTCCGTCAGCAGTCAATCGTTCTGCCTCTGATGTGGAGGCAGGTTTAAAAGTAGTTTGCCACCCTGCGAACAGACTGGATAGTGGGATTCTCTGCTTGCCACTCCTTATGGCTGCAGAAGTTTCCTCTTTCCACGATGTACATGCGGCCACGATAGTTTGGCTCCTCATACAACACCCAGCTGTTTGGAGAATAAAAAAATAAATAAAAAAAATACGCAAGTTGAAGCAGGAATTCACTAGATATATATAGAGTGTGATTATTTTCCCTCCAATTTTGTAAAGTATGTGCCACTGAATTACAGAAAGAAGCCAGTTTCTTTATATTTTAAAGTGAGTACATTTACTAGTGATTAACACGCTAAGTTGGAAAACTATTACCAAAACAACCAATTTGTGAAGAGATAGAAGTGAAGAAACTAGCCTGTTCTGCAATACTAAGAAAATTAGCAATAGATTCTTTAAAATTTGTTCTCTCAGAGGCAGAATAGTGAATTAGATTTTAAGAGTATTATAAACAAGTACACAGACTACAAAGGGTTCTGAGGAAGTGCAGTCATTTGTTTTCACTGGTTGCTAGCACAAGATGCAGTGTATGATGACAGGTTCAAAAATGTTTTGGGAAAGCTAAATGAATGTAAGACAGCATTAATGCCACATTTAGGTTATCTATCAAAAAAGTAAAATGCTACACAATTATTATAGTCTCTTGGTGACACAGCAATGCTCCAGGCCCAATCTTATTCTGTGAGAAATGAATGTAGCAGTAAATACAATTATTCCATTATATATGGAGTCCATAAAATACAAGAAAGGGAATGATGAAAAGGCTGGGATTTTATGCAACGTACAAAGTTGAATTAAAATCTGAGGAGTTCTTAGGGCATTTAATAATTTTTTTAATGTAATTTTCCTCTTCTAATTAGTGAGACAACTAATTAATCTCTTTAGATGATATGGAAGTTGAAGCTTTTAAGCATTGGCCAACAAATGAATGGTCCTCTGATTTAAAAATGCTTTTTGTTCGTAAGTGCATGAAGAAGAAGGGTTTAAATGGTCAAGAACAAAGAATAAAATATGTATACACATTATATATGCGTGATATTTTAAAGTTTTCATTATAAAGTCCTATTAATTTGTTTCCATAAATGTTCAGTTTGAATATATTCTCTTGAGTAATTATGAAAAAAATACAAAAAATAGTTTTTATTAATGCCTGAAGATGAATGAAAGCACGTCAGAACAAAGCACAATACAAAAGCCATGGAAGAAAGGGTTAAAGATACATACGCTCCATCTCCATAAACCTTCATGGAGTTGACACAGTTCTTGGTCAGACCTCGCGCTTGCAGAAACGGACAGTCATCACACAGCTCCACACACTGGCCGGCAAAGTTGTCTCCCTCGAACATCTCCAATCTGTAGTGCTCTCCGTGCTGGGGAGGTAAACAGAAGCAGAAGTGCATCCTGGCTGAGTCATTTTACAGCAAGGTTAGACTTTGTATTTCTGTATATGACCGAGCCTGTTTCGTGATGGAAGCTGCATTATGTGTGCACCTATAGATGTGTGGAGGAAGATATGAGAACGTCTGTTTCTGAAGAGCTGGAGTCCTCTGGAGCTCCTTCCATAAATACCATTTCTTTAGCACCCGTGGTGTGTAAGGTTCTGCTATTTAATTAGGCTAAGACTTTTCTGTCAAACAAATGATGCTGCATTTGTGTCGGTCTATTTTACCAGCTGAATATTTCTCTGCCCCTGGGGTCTCCTTCAAACACACACATAAACTCACCATCTTGATTGGTCGGCATGAGCCCATGTGATCATTATGAGCATTCCAGCGCTGGAATTCAGGGTACTCTCCATGCTCCAGAATGTACTGCTGGCCCTTGAAGTCAGGGTGGTCGAAACAGACGAAGGCACCGCTTTCCACACGGACAGAGTTGACCCTGTTCATAAAACCTCGGTCCTGAAAGTTGTCGCAGTCGCTGCAGAGTTCCAGCTTCCTGCCGGTGAAGCATTTGCCCTCGTAGAGCACAATCTGTTTTCATCATTTAATAAGGAAAGTCAAGTTTTTTTGTAAAAATTTTACTTTTCCGTCTCACATGTTTGGAATGTCTTGATATATGTATGTTTGACTGTGCAAATCAACAAGATTAGTAACAATTTTTGGGAAAAGGGCTCCTTCAACTGGTACTCACCTTTCCTGAGTACTGAGACATTTTCCACTGTAAAAGTCCTCCAAACTATTCACACAATTCAAGAGGGGAAAATTTTGGACTCTGAGATATATACGGCGGACAGAGAGAGTGCCGGCATCGCGAGGCAGACACAACAAAAGCACAACAATGGAGGGGTTTAGACATTTTGCCAAATGGACACTTTCCCTTACATGTGTCATTGCTGATATTGGAGTTTGCCCCCAGAGAAGGGCAAAACAATGGACTGTGTGAGATTCTGCTTTGATTGGGCTTTGGGAGTGATGCTGGACTTTGCCGGGGGTTGCAGTGTAACATTTGGTACACGTCCAAATGAGGGGGCATGGAATGGAAAACAACCAGGAGGACCAGAGGTTAGAGGGCAGGAACAACTCTAACAATAAACCATCCTCTGACTAGCAGCACCAATGAGGCTCCCAAGGCAGTTTCAAACTATTTATTCAGCAACCTGAATGTCTCTGTTGAAACCAGATAGCCCAGCTGCTATTTTCTTGGGATTCCTCTGTGTTGATGTTTCTCGTCCACTGATCCACAGAGATTTCTGGATAAATTTAGACCTTGACCTGTGAAAACCTAGGATGCAGCCTCATAGTCACAACATCAAACACTACACCAGGGTTAAGGTAAGGGATACTGGGCATAGGGATGATGATCTGAGTTAGGAGCAGGGCAGGTTAAGCGACTCTGTATTGCTGTGTTCAGGTGTATTCTCTCTAGGGGCGGGTCTGTTGTGGTTTGTGGTTTTCTGTGTTTTTTGTGGGTGGTCAGGGGCCATATGTGTGTGTTTTCTGTCTGTGTTACTACAGGGGCTTCTCTGGCCTTTGTCTTGTGGTTTGGCTTGGGTCCACTGTGTCCAAGTGGCTGCTGTGGATGGGGTGTTGACCAGAGAGGGTGCAGGCAATTGTAGGCAAAGTGTTGGTGGGCTCTTGGATGGGTTGTTTATTTGACTTTTGCGGAGAATAAGCTGTCCAGGTTTTGGATGGAACTACTTCACAGGTATTTGGGTCTCTAGAGGGTCCTTAGTCTGTTGGTTGTAATGGGACCTATTATGCAAAATTTCCATTTAGCATTTTTTTGTACTGAAGTACTTCCAAAAAACACCCAGCCATATTTTTAGCAATAATGTAAAGTTTTTTCGTGTCTGGAAACAAGTGTTTTATTTCAAAAACCTTCTGAATGTAACGTCACATCAGCCTGCACTGTCCCTCACCTAGCAATCCCAGCTAAACCCAGTCCCTTTACCTAGTAACCCCAGCAGAATGCCGCCCGACACCTAGCAACCCAAGATGATCTCCAGGATGTTTGGTCAGCTGGTTTTACTTCTGTATGCAATGTACAATGACTGCTGGACAAGACAAGTGTTTTGTTGTTGACTTACCATCCTTAAACCACTTCCTGCATTCTTGTTGATCGTGCAGGAGGCTATACTTCTGTTTTTCAAAGATATATGGTTATATATTATTGCACAGATGTATTTGAAGCAATTTCACATACAAGTGCAAACTTTGTGTTGGGGGGTGTGCCCAGCAGCAGCTTATTTAGATTTAAAGTGACAAGAGGCCTTAAAACAGCTCATTCTGAAAGGAACATTCAGACGGATGCAGCATCGAAGCAGATGCAGCTTTTAGTGCCTGTAGAGCGTAAAGTCCAAAAATATTTGACTTCACTTATGTACAGACTGCTGTAGAGCAAATCTGCTCATATTCAGATTCAAATTCAATAATACTTCATTGATCCCAAAGGAAAATTTAATATTGGTTCCAGTTGTGGTTTTATTTCAGCTTCTCCAATGTTAATCAGCTCCCCCCTGTTGTAAACACCGTGTTGCTATGGTTACGCATCATAGCAAAATAGCAAAGTATGAAAAATATTGCCAAGAAAATCAGTCTAATGACACACTATCTAAAACAAGAAGGAACAGTTGTCCTCCAAAAAAAGAAAAATTTTCCCCCAGAAAGGTAGGAATGAAAGTTTGACAAAGAAAAAAATCTCAATGAAATTACAGAGCTACTCCAAAGTGCTGCCACAAATATGGCATGGTTTGTATTATTGTCAGTTGATCAACGATTCTTGTTGCAACGTTGACCATAGAGCACACAACGGAGATTTTTAAAATCTACTTTCAGAAAACTCTTCAGTGGAAATCTATTCTTGTTTCACACAGACAGCTGATCTTATTGTCTACGATTTAAAAGATTTGCAAATCATATACTATATTAAATTATAACTTTATGGGTTGTGCAAGCTGCTAAAAACAGCTAAATTTATTAAACACAAACAGATAACTTGTTTTCTTCCCCAGGTTCCTGAGGGAAGGTTATCAGTCTGGGAATTTTTCTGGGAGGAGAGGCACAGAGCGACTGGCGTTGGTGGAGGTACAAAGGAGGTCTGAGTTAAACGATTGAGCTGAATAAGGTCATAGGAATGTCTCTTGCCAGGTTTCTACATTCGAGTCCAGAGGTTGCTTGGAGGGCAGGCAGGGAGAGGTGATAATTACAGGGTGACCTGAGGCGAGGCTTTGAAGCAGAAGTCTGTGGAGAAAACCGGGAATCCAGGTAGGTACTAAAATTTTGCCTTGGAGTTTCCCAAAAGAGTACTGAGCATCCGCAGAGGAAACTCAAAGTGAGACTAAGGAGCACAAATCTAAACCACAGAACAGAGACACAAGGAGCATGCCATTGGAAGGTTACCACAATTACGCAAATGTCATACACACCTACCAAATCTTCGCATAATGCCAGTCTGATGAGGATATAGAGCTCAAATGTAAAGGCTCCCCATTAGCTTGGCCTCTCACTTTAGGAGAGTGAGAAGCAGCAAAAAACAGCAGGGAAAGAGGAAAAACATCGATGCTTCAGGCATGAATAGCCTGGACTTGATCTGTGCTTATTGATAGTATTTTAGTTAATGGGTACATATTTATACTAATAATAAAAAAAAAATGCTTGCATTAGAGTGTGGCTTCTAGAACTCATTAATCTGTACTGACTGAGGAAAGAAGGGCAATCATCAGAATTAACAGAATACTGATTTACATCTTATTCTATAAAACTGATCCTATATACTTTTGGATATAAACCAATGCTCTTATTGCTGCTGTCAAAGTAGTTCTAAGCAATTTATCTTCACATCTGAGGTTTTGTTGATTGTGCTGAAAATGTTTAAACTGTTTGGAGTTGACTCCAGTGATAATTAAATATAAACCACAGGATTTTTTTATTATCATTACTACTAATGCCTACATTTACATTTATAAACCTGACATGTGAATTTTACTTCTCTTGGGGACCCCTGCCTGCTTGACCAGCTACTTATTTTGGTTGTATCTTGGCTATGCAATATTTGCTTTCAATTTCCCTTGTTTTATTTCAATAAAACAAGCAAATAAAAAAAAACCATTTTAAATACTCTAATTGGATTTTGGTAGACTCTTTTGTATTTACCAAGTACAACAAAGTTTGGCATTTACTACAGGAGCAGCTTAAGCCAATGAGCATAAGACTTGTGTGACATTTTCCCTCAGATGCATCCAATGCGGATATATTTCATCAGCCCAAATGTTATAAAACACCTCAGATAAAAATGGACAATGTTAGAAAAGAATGAAAAAGTGAGCTGTAACATGAATCACAGAAGGAAGTAACGTCCCAGGGATTTTCAGGGATCTCACAACAGAAATGCATGTGCAAACTAATTTAGAATGCAGAGATACATTATTGTCAATCACATGTTTCACAGACAAACTAAGTATAACTGCATGCAAGTGAATAACATCACTTCCCTAATTATACGTTATGATTTATTACAAAAAAAAAAAAAATCCAGGGATTTTGAAGTCCAACTTTTAAATCTTAAATGATGTTTGTTTTAAAGGTGAAGGTGAGCCAGCTCTGCTGTGTCTGCCATAATTCACCCAAAGCAAATACACATTGCCTTTGGCTTTAGTCACATTCAGTCTACTTAAACTTTATTTGAGTCTAAGATGAATGCAGACATTGTTATCTGCGACAACTTCATCCTCAAGTAGGAGTCGACTGCTCTTGCATAATGCATTGGGAAAACCCTGGACACAGTGCACCGAGGGTGAGTGAGGAGCTGAGCACACAGACTTAACAGAGATATTATACCTAATGGGGCGTAACCATGACAGGACTGGAGTATGGAGAAGTATAAAAAGAGGAAAGGTCACTGTGCACTTCTCAGTTGTTGACAGAAACTGAAGCAGACAAACCAGTGAGGTATGTACATGGATTTGAATAAATGCAACAACTTTAATCTAAATGTTTAAAGGAAGAACACATCAGTTTAACAATCCGATTAACTTGAACTTTGTAAAACAGAAATCAACTCACCTCTGACAAGAACAGACTGTTTGAATTCATTTAGTTGTTTTTTGTTGTTTGTTTTTTTGCTATGAAAATTGTAGATTTTGAAACATTGTTCATGTTATGTGTTGTTTGTCTGGAACAGACTGCAGAGCAGAGCAGGAAGATGAAGTTGTTGATCCTGGCTTTAGCCCTCGTCCTGCTGTTTACAGCTGGTGAGTCTGTCACTGATTGTCCACTGGACAAATACAACCTCTGCTGCTATGTAACAGTATGGAGAAGTACCTTTCTGCATTAAATTACAACATCAACATACACCACCTTGCACAAGTATTCACACTGCTTTAACTTGGCCATATTTTATTTTGCCTTGTAGTACATAATAGTAAAACGAAAGAAAATGATAGAAGGTTTTTTCTTTTTTTTAGCTGAAAAGTGTGGCATGCATCTGACCAGGTGCTCCTTTCAGATGAGATGAATATGAAGCTCTTAAATCTGCAGCAGAATACTAACACTCTACACAATACTCATTGTTACACATGGTGGTGGCAGTGTCATGCTGTGGGGTTGTCTACCTACATGGGACAGGAAAGCTGGTCAGAATTGATGAGAAGATGGACGAAGCTAAAAATAAACAAAACGTGAAGAAAAACCAAGAAACAAAAGATTTGAGATTGGGGCAGAGATGGAGTGGTTTAGCTCATGTTAGGATGGCCCAGTCAAAGTCCAGTGAAAAAATATATTTCAGAATCAGTTTCAAGACTGTAAAGTTGCTATTCACAGAATTTTGACTGAGCTTGAGCTATTTTACCCAACAGGTAAGAATGTTAGTCTCTGGATGTGAAAATGGTGTAGCGAGATACTCTAAAAGATTCTACATAGTGTTGCATAACACCACACTTTTCAGATTTTACTGGGAATAATGGTCTATCGCATAAAATCCCAAAAATATACACGGAAGTATGTGTTAAAGGTGACAAAATGTGAGACGTTTCACTGGATTTGAACACTTGTGCAAGAGACAGTAAATATGTTTCTATTTTTTTATCCTACCTTGCGTTGCTGGCATAAAACATTATCATCCATATATAATTAGACATATTTTAAAAATCCCTAAAAACAAAAGAGTGAAATCTTTGCTTCTGTTTTCAGGCGGAGCTCTGGACTGCCATCGTTGTGTCCCAAGTCGGGCCGGAGGAACCTGTCAGACCTCCGTTGAGACTTGTAAACCAAATAAGAATGCCTGTATTGCTGCCAGATTCCTCCGACAACCATGTGAGTTTCTCAAAGTCAAAACCACCAGAAACTCGTATAGCTTCAACAGGGCCCAGAAGAAATAAAATATTTGAACTTTCAATATGTATACAGAAGTGCAAAGAAAATGTCAAACGTAACCTGTTAAACGGCAGCACGTTCTTATTACACTGAAACCAAAACTTTCTTTTTGTTTCTGTCCATAGTTGGCCATTTTCAGAGGTGCATTGCCTACTCGGACTGCAAAATGCTTGAGGCGAACGCCTACATAGATGTAAAGTGCTGCACCAAAGACATGTGCAATACCTTTTAAAACTCCAAATTAAAGGAAAGTGTCCAGCTGAGCATCAAGGCCGTAACCGTGAAAGGGTCCCAAGGCAGACTGCAGCTTCTGTGGGCATTTGGTAAAGTCACTGGTGAATAAAAGAGTAAAAAAGGAGAAAAATGTGTGCCTCTCTTTATTATTATTTCATTTTTATTTGAACAAGCTGATGAGGCTTGTATTTCTTTTGTATCAAAAGAACATGCTTGTTTTTTACACTTCCCACCAGAAAATTCCATACAGTCATCGTTGATTTTAATGTCTAAAGCAATTTTGATTTGAACAAATTTGTTTTTTGTTTTTATTATTTCCATCAATTACGTTAAGAAGAATGGTCAAACATTCGGTCAGACTTATATCAGAAGCATACTGATGACTCCAACAACGTTTCGATTCTCTGGAACCTGCAAAGAGACATATCTAAACATTAGTGAGGCTGTATTTACATTTTTAAAACTACAGATAATTCAAACTGTGAGGATTTACTACAGTAGATTAAAAAATAAAAATTTTACTCTTGTTTGTTTTTGGTTTTTTTAAACAGAACAGTTAGAACTAATCATTGACTAATGATTGAAGAATGTAAACTTCTGGATGCAACTGTAAATATGTTGGATCAAAAATCTAATTTTAGATTTAGATTGCTGTACTTAAATAACACTTCTCTAGAAAAAAAAAAAAACTATTGCAGGATTTACCTGGTCAAGAAACAAACTTAGTTTTGCTGATTCATACTGATAAGATTGTGTCATCTCTTCTGTCTTTCATATGTGCAGATAAGCGAAACATAAGTAAAAAAAAACCCTGAATGTTCAGCAAAATCAAATTTTCTAACAAAAATCCATCTGAATAAACCACGGACCATCCTGCTTACATAACCACTTTTTGCTTTAATGATTACAATCAAAAACATTTGTACAACATTTTCAACATTAGAAAATGAATGCAGATTTTCTTATTATTATTTTAATTTTGGCCGACAGTAACCAATGGGAAACTAACTGAGGGACGTGGGTACTGCGAGGTGATGAAGTAGAAAAGGTATATATCACAGAGCCCACACAGCTGGTAAAATATCAGAATAAAGATTTGTTAATCTAACTCTTTTCATATACCCAGCAAACACCACAATTCTTTTATCTTGTCATTTAAACAGGGCTGCAGTCTTATATGGAAGCTGAGCAGGGGAAAAGCTAAGATGCATCAAGCTTACTATTTCTGTTCCTAGCTACAAATATTTGTTCTGATACATCCATACCAACTGTTTCAGGTTTTGCATCAGTGCTGAGCACAGATATGGAAAGGTGGCCTGAGCGAGATTTAAGACAAGAGAATAACCACCCATCCATGTTTTTTAATCACACACACAAAGAAAAACGAGGATGACAGAGGGGGGATGGGGAATACTGATAATGACGGTGGAATCAGAGCCATAAATAGACACTTTTGGGTATTTAGGACCCTGGTTGAGGAAGGGGCATAGACTCAGCTGAGATGGAGGGGAACTGGCGGCTAGCCTTCAAGTAACGGGATTTCCCAGTGCAGTGTCCTGTGTGTTGATTGGGCGGCTCTACATCATGGAGCAGGGGTTTTTTACGGGCTGCACTCCATCCATCTTCTCTGCCTCCAAGATCATCCTGCGGAAAACCTCCACGGCCGTCTGAGGGAGCGACAGAGAGCGCAACAAGCACATATGGAACAACGTCAAATGCTACACTTATCACACTTTGAACTTTCAACCCTCCGTGGAGTCTGTGACTTTTATTACAACACTCTGTGGTTATTTTTGAAACTATGACCTACTGCATCTGACTGCATTTGAAGCAGATTCATTGACCACCTGAAGATATTTGTGTGGTGAGAAAATCTAAGTAGTTCAACACACAGCGGGTCACAAAACTTTTTAGTCTTTCTGATCTTTTGGGTATGAAAAGCAGACATTTTGCCATATCAGATTTATTTCTATAATATCTTAATTCAATGTAAGTGCACAGTGTGAGTACATAGTGGATGTGTAATAATCTAAATATATCTTCTAAAACGTTATTTGTTTTGGTGTTCCATTTGTTTCATAAACTTTAAAAAACAACATTGCTCTCCTGAAGTATTCGACTTATCTTTTTCAATTGTTACTTTTCGAATTTTCTTTTCTTTTTTATATTAAGGGTGTGGTTTTATGTTGCTGCATGTTTCATTTTTTCTGCTGCAATCTCAAAAGCTTTTTTGTCTCTGTTACTTATTTTTATTACTCGACTTTCATATCATCTATATTTAATTTTTAGGGTTCTTGAAACATTTGTTTTTATGGAGATACATGTCTCCAATTTTATATAATGATACAACTTGTAAAAAAACATAGCCTTTGATTTGTTGCTTTTAGACTTGAAAGAGGCTGTTATTTCTCTTATAAATAGGGGAAGCTGTGAATAGTATGAGGTATGGCTTTGTGCAGTTGTGCCTGAGTGACTTTTTGTCCACTCGAAGGCAGGAAACACAATGCAGACATGACAAGTGCGAAGCCGTGGGGCCTCCGAACACAGACTGTGTAGGCGTCTTCAAGCACACCTGCTGTTTTAGTTCATGTAGGCGGAGCGGCGTAAAGTGCCTCTGAGCTGGATGAAGTGGAATTTAAATCAGACGGTGGCGTTCACTTAATTCACTGTAAGCCAGTCATATTGCAGCAGGGTCATCGTTCTGAAACAGCTGACGAACGACTACGAGCGGCACGACTAATGGAAGGGAGGCTTCTCATCAAGAAATCAGGTGTAGAGCAGAAACGCTGCACAACAAACGCATTCTTCAGTCGCATAACAGAGACGGATGGAAGAGGTTTGATGAAACACTTTGGTCCAGCATCCACCAAATCGTAACAACAGGTACGATGTGTGTGGTACCAACTTGTTTTGAGATGGAGCAGTCTAACAATGTTTAGATGTGAAGTAACAAATACAAACACGGTAGATAGAGATTTAGCACAATGGTGAGTTAAGGTTGATAATTACAATTATATTCAATGAATTAGAATATTGTTTCATTTGTCAGATTAAAAGTATCTTTTGAAAGTAATTTTTAAGCAGGTACTACACATACTTTTCACTAACCTGTGTTTAAAAATAGTTTTTCTATTGATCTGTGTAAGGTTTTGGTTTTTCTGTGTATTAGTTTAGGTTTCTGTGTTCAGTTGAGTCTGCCCCTTGATTGTCCCCTGCTGCCCCTCGTTTCCCCTGATTACCTTCCTTGTGTATTTAACCCCACCTGTGTCTGTGTTTCCTTGTCTATACTGTCGTTTGTCATGTCAGTCTGTGTCTCCCCAGAGCCTGTTTTTTTGAGTTATTCCAGTTGCTACCAGTTCTAAGCTCCTAGCCTTCTGCTCACCTGTGCTGCCTGGATTTTAGTATTTTGTATGTCATCATTAAAACCATCATCATTGTTGCAGTGAACCTGGGTCCTCTGCTTCCATCCTCACCATTCTACAACCGCAATTCATGACAGTCTGATGTAATATTATAATTTTAAATGTCATGGTTTCATTAGGGGGCTGCACAGTGGCGCAGTTGGTAGAGCTGTTGCCTTGCAGCAAGAAGGTTCTGGGTTTGATTCCCAGCCCAGGGTCTTTCTGCATGGAGTTTGCATGTTCTCCCTGTGCATGCGTGGGTTCTCTCCGGGTACTCCGGCTTCCTCCCACAGTCCAAAAACATGACTGTCGGGTCTCTCTAAATTCTCCCTAGGTGTGGGTGAGTGTGTGTGCATGGTTGTTCGTCCTTTCTCTGTGTTGCCCTGCGACCTGTCCAGGGTAACCCTGCCTCTCACCCAGAACGTGGAGATAGGCACCAGCACCTCCCGACCCCACTAAGGGACAAGGGTGTAATGAAAATGGATGGATGGATGGTTTCATTAGCTGTAAGTGGAAATCAGCATATTTAACAGAAATAAAGGGATTCAAACATCCACCTGTGTGTAATGTAGGGATAAAGTTCCTAAAACAAATGGACTTTTCAATAATATTCCAGTTTACTGAATGTGTCTGTGTATACTTCTCTTTGTATTTAAGACATTTTCCTAAATCTTATAACTCTAACCTTTATGTCATATGGTTTATGGTTTACCCTTTCATTCTCATTTTTTCTGCTCAAATCAAATGTCAGTTATACATGACACAAGTTGACGTAATTGTATGAATAAAAATTAGCAATGATTTGTTATATATTATTCTTTAAGGTTTTTGTTTTTACATAAAAAAATTTTACTAAATTATAATTTTACAAAAAAAGTGACATGATGTTTTGGGATTCAAATTCTTGCTTGGCAAGAAATTATGGGTTTCATTGAACTAATTGCGATTAAGAGAGGAAGTTGAACGAACACTTGTAAAAAAAAAAAAAAAATCACACAGAAGCTCAGGGACTTTTATCGACAAACATGAACATTTTCTACCTGGTTCTCCTTGGCTGAGGACTCCATGAAGGCTGCGTTCCAGGATTCAGCTAATGCTTTCCCCTCTTCACAGCTGATCACTCTGATGTGGAAAAAACCAGATGCAAACATGAAAATGGAAAGATTAAAACATCCATTTGCAGCAGCTCAGAAGTCGGTAGCTGTAAATGAGTGATGTGTACACGAAAAGCAAAATATGCAGTCTTGGAAATGTAGTAAAAAGAATTCATTCTCATTTAAGAAATGTTCATTCTCATTTGTGTTTCAGGTCACATTTACTGAAAACAAATTATTAAAATGACAAGAAATACCCTCTGACCTGTGAAAGAAATATGTTTCCCTTTAAAAAAAAAGTTTTCTCTTTTTGTCACAATTAATGTAACAGGTCATCAACCTAATTTTAATATCTGACAAAGACAACCTGAGTAAATATATACACTGTTGATTTAAACTTGTTAAGGATTTAAAGCTATCCAAGCCAACTTGAACCTTTGAGGAAATCTAATTGTTAAACCATAAATGAATTGAATAACAAAACTTTCTGGACAGCTCAGGTCAATGTTTTTTGGAATACCATGACATACTTACTGGCTGACCTGTAGAAACAATAAATAGTTTAAAATATAACATGAGGTAGGCTAACCTATCTCAGAAAGCATCTCATTATGCCGTGGTCTAAAAAAAGAAATTCATGAAAATAACAAAGTCACTGACATTTATTGGTCTGGAGTTTTTGGGACACCAATAAACCAAAGTGAGAGCCATTATCCACAAATGGGGAAAACATGGAACATGGTGGTGAACGTTCCCAGGATTGACCGGCCAATCAAAGCATTTCATTGTGGAATATTTCCAAAAACACATCAACGCCTCATCCAGGAGGTCATAACAAAAACCAGAACAACATCTAAAGCCCTGCAGATCTCACTCGCTTCAATTGAGGCCGACCAGTGTTTGTGATTCACCAATGACAGAGACTAGGGGACAATGGTCTCCATCCTCGAGTATCAAGGCAAAAACCACTGCTGGCCAAAGAGAACACAAAGCCTGTTGCACATTTGCTGAAAATACAAAATTAAAAGTCTTGGTTATCCCCAAAACCTTTGGTAAAATATTCTGCGGACTGGTGTAATTGTCATAATACCAACAGTCAAACATGATGGAGGTAGTTTTATTCCTTCAGAACCTTGTCCATTTCAAAATGATGGAATCGGGAACTCAGTTTTCTAACAGAACATTCTGAAGAGAAATAGCTGCCAGTTTCTGACCTGAAGCTCAAGTTCGCTTGGTTAATGATCCAAAACACACCATCAAGTCCACCTCTGATACGTTTAAGAACAAATCAAACCAAAATGAAAATTCTGGAATAGTTGAGACAATTTGGCTTCACATTAAACAATCCTTTCATGCTCAATAACCTTAAAACAGTTCAACAGAGCAAGGTGATCCAGCTTGTTCTTTTTTTTTTCTTAATAAATAAAATACTTTGAAAACTTCTTTTAGTGTTTACTTGGTTATCTTTGTCTGATGTTCTGATTTTCTTTGATATGCTTTCACAGCAGAGTATGAGCAATCTCCAGTAAACCTAACAATGTAATGATGGGACATACCGTTCCATATGTAGGTCGTTCTTGTTTCCGACAAGCATAATTGGAACTCTGCATTAAAAGAAAACCACAAAACCACAACATCATTTGTGTATGAGAGAATTAAAATGTCTCAGAAGAGCAAAGCCATAAAGAAAAAAAAGGGGTACTCACTGAACCTTCCCCACCATGTCCAACAGCTTTTCATGGATAACTTGAACAACTTCAAAGCTGGAAGAAAAAAAATGAAGAGAACAGTTAGAAAGTTCACACAGTCCATTTGGGATGCCGGGGATGAACATTTACCTTTTATTAGACGTAACAGAATAGACCAGGATGTAACCGTTGATATCTATGGAGTATGTCTGAGGAAAGATGGAGTATTCATCCTGGAAAAGATTCATCCAGCAGAGAAATGAGTTAATAGGTTTATAACAGAAATATGATACCCCCAGTGTCAGGCTTATAATGGAGCCCTACCTGCCCTGCTGTGTCAACAAGCTGAAGGTGGTACTCCTGTCCATTTATTGTGATCATTTTAGTAAATGCTGCAACAACAAGACGAAAACATTTAGAAACTGCACATTTAAAAGCATTTTTTGCCAAAAAGACAGCTGTTCGTATAAAACACACAACATCTTTCTAATATAATGTTTATCTCTGTTCTGCACACTTAAAGACAGAGTTGTAAATCCAGTTTGATACCGTGGAATTAGTTCAGCGGTGCACTGCCAATATCTGTCTGGAGACTAGTTTGGTTATCCATCACGGCGGAGAGGCGGCGCACATCCTGCAGCATCTCACTAATAATGCTGACACCGCTTCATGTTAAGCTTCCAGGGGATTATTTATAGACACGGAACCGAGCACACAGCCAACGCAGGGCGCTGTATGTGAGCAAAAGTGTGAGGGAAAAACAGGAAAGTAGCCTGCAGGTAAAGTTTCGACCCGGACCTCTCAGGAGTCTGGGATTATTTGTGTTGATGAACTGTTGTGTTTGTCCCACAAACAAACAAACTAACAAAAAAAAAAGAAGTACTGCCTTAGAGCAATGTTCACTTTTGCAACCGTGAGAAGTCCAGACACAAACCAGTCAGAAATAACAGATTAATCTGCTCTATCGCGCTCTGTCTCTCCCTCCCTCTCTCTCCGTCTCAGATCAGTTGGTGTCGTGTTTCAACACATTATTGTAGAGGGAACATTGCACCCTGGTGGGTGAATCTTGTGATTCATTGTCATCCAATAACATCTCGCTAAAATCATAAAGGAATTACCAGACATCATACCAGAGCTAAAATCAAACTACGGAAACCTCAGAATCCATCAGACGAACATGTTGCTCTGCCAGGATAGTTTTCACATGTACAAATAAATGTCCATTGTGCTCTCCATTTGTGTTTACTCCCCCTATTTGCTCTGACACCCCTAAATAAAACACAGAATTGAGAATCTCCTAATTAATGAATACATTTGCATCTCAAACATTATTACATCATGTAAACAATTATCTAAATGAGCAAGTCAATTGCTCATTTAAATTGCTCAGACAAAACTGAAACTCATTATTTACCATAGTGGCACACCGGGTGATATATGATGCATTTATTATTTTTTTATGATTGTGACTCAGAACTAATGAAAACCCAAAAATATATTTCTCAGAAAACTATTGTGCAAGACATATAGAAATAGTTTTTAATAGAGAAATGTCATGCAAAGACATTGGGAAGGCTGCCAACTCAACAGTTACCCAGGAGACATTCACTGTCCACAGGAAGGATAAGCCACAAACTGGGAGATTGCTTTACATACTAGATGTTAGGACAGAGCTGTACCAAATCACATTCATGGAAAGTTAAGTGGAAGGAAAAAGTGTGGTAGTGGTGTGGGTGTAAATTACTGTGAGTAATTCAGTCTCTGTGACTGCCTTTGAGATTAAACCATGTTAGAGTTAAACGCAATCTCAAGAAGCCCTGCTACACCATGTTGGGCTGTCACTAACAGTCCCATAAAATATATTAAAGGTACTCTGTGACAAAAGGTGAAAAATTAAAGTGTGCACATATAATTTTTAAAAACACTTTCAACGACTAACTTTTGTAGTGTTTGTGCTAATTAGTGAGAAATAAAAAAGTGAGAGATTCTTGCAGACTTCATTAGACATATTTTTAGTCTGTTTCTGAACATTGATTTTCTTTTAGAGTTTGTTTTTTAATTATGTTGTTTATTATATTTTATCTCTTTAATAGCAAAAGTTATTTTACAGCTGCCTTTAATTAAAAAAAATCTGGACAAAGAGCGCTTTACTCCTTTGTGGGGTTTTGTCCCATGCCAAAAAGACATAGTGACCGGACATGCAGACTAACTGCAACGTCACCGCACTGATAAGTGTAACCAGGATCATTTTTTTTCCATTTTTTTGGTTAGATTCACTTTTATTTATTTTTATTTATTTAAAGATTTATCTAAAAATAAAATCCTCTTCTTAATTTCTTAAGCACAAAAATAAACCAAACGAGAACAAACACCGTTCTGTGTTTGTTCTCGCGTGGTTCTTAAGTCACATGACCAGCTTCACGTCAGCGTCCTAAATTGACAGCTGCTGCTTAGCCTAGGTGGGAGACGCTGGTGCAGGTAGGCTTCTAGTTGTTTTAAAGCCTTTAGCAAATGTTTGTAGTTCTGTCTTTCACTCATGTGCCTCTCAACCTGCAGGTTGTGGTTCCAAACGCTCTACGGTTAGAAGGCGTGAACTGGTGGGTGTTTGTTTTGCTTTATTCGGGAGCTAGCATGCTAGCACTAGCTTCCCAGGGAGTGGGTTACTATGGACTGATCCGGGTATAATTTAACTCAATGAAGCATTTAATTGAAACTACTTGAACTGTAGAACATTATCCATTATGTATTGAAATGAATGAGTACTTACTTGAGTTAATCATTATAGTATAAACTCATTTCACTATAGTGAAGGGGGAAAAAAACGTGTACATGTATGATTTTTTTTTTTTTTTTTTTTTGACTAAACCCAGGGTTAACAATAAGGTCTGTTTTTACGCAGGCCAGGTTTCCATTCCAGAATTTGTCTCCAGGTCCAGGAATCTGAATGTCTGTTGTCAAGTAGGATCAGACTGGCGAGCGAGACCCATGCAGCGCACCAAGTGAAACATCACCTACTGTTTGCTCCTTCCCCAAGTAGGTAGGAGATATTCAGGCCACCACTAAACCATCTTCACTCTGGATTGGACCTCTCTGAATGGAACTGGATTATTTTTCTGTCACCATCAAGTAACTGGTTGAATTCCTCTGACTTGCTTGATTTGGTTTACAGTCTCTACATTATCTGTAAAAAGCATTTAAAGACTTAAGAAAAAAAAAAAGCACATATCATAATAATAAATGGACAAAAAACTAATAAAATACACATTTAGCAAACATGATTATGTGCCGGTTTCTTTCACGTTTTCATGTTAAACACCTTGGACTTCGTGAACTGTTTTGATTGACATGTCTGTAAACATTGTAGATATTAATACATGTCACTACTTTTGCACCATTCTGTTGTCTGTCAGTGTTTTTACAAAGTTACCACTCCCTCCAGCAGTCAAACCTGGGAGTTATTCTGATTTCATTAACTCAGTAATTAGTCATTTTGAATTTCATGGACATAATATGTTACATAAGGCATAATCTAAATTATCAAAAATAGTTGCATGCTTCAGAATGTCCCTTATTACTAGTTACTGCACCAAAGTGAAGTCAGCTCAAATCCCAAAGAGAGGTCTGAGTAATTCCCCGAATTGTCCAATCTAGTCCATGCTGCACAGCAAAGCCTGTGCAAAACTAACTTGTCCAAAAGTTGAAAAAGTGGATTGGTTAAGCCTTACTGCTAAAACCTATACCATAATAATGTACACCAAACAGTAAAGCTGCGCTACTTGGTTTAAGCCCCAAACACAACAATGGCCTGTCTTTTTTTTATATAACTCACAGTGTTGACTTTAAATATAACTTTTGCTGTTAAATATACAATCTGTCAACAGGAATGTGCTAGCAAACTACAGTGAGAAGCTTTAACTTATAGAAAGAAATGCAAAATATTTGACCCAAATCACACTCTAAATAGGCTTATAACTTAGAAGAAAGTTACAAAAATATCTCATGTTTGTGGTATTTACCAAGTATAAATAATCTTAACTCATCCTAAATAAAGAGTTTTAATGTGTTGTCACACAACGATTAAAGAGATTATGTGTCTTTTTATGCAGTGTATTTAAAGTTCTTCAGCAGGATAACTTCAGGTTTCTCTCTGGGTTTTTAAGTGGTTCCCTGAAGTGTCTCAACAAAACGGCAACATTAGATATGAATGCACCACCTCTTGACTAATCAATTCACTTGGAAAAAAAAAAAGAAGAGACAAAGACTTTGATGTATGAACAGTGAGAGTCTCTTTTCCACTCTGTCTCACTGAGAATTAAATTATTCCACTTGACTTTCACCAGGAAGCGTTTCTCATGAGCAGATGGAGAAGTTAATGCTACTTGAAACAGAAATGTATTTTTCTATGGCTGGCATCGCAGGGTTTAGTGGAACTGGAAACATGCACAGAATAAATTAACTTCTGTCATAAAATGCATTGAGTGACATCAATCATATTTCAAACGCTAACACACTTCAAAACTTCTATTTACTTTTTACTATTTTCTATTAACTGTCAGTTACCGTCTCATAGTTCTATCTCAGGATAAAAAAACAAACCTAAATAATAGCAACAACGCCTCTGACTTGTTTGATTTGGTTTACAGTCTCTACATTATCTGTAAAAAGCATTTAAAGACTTAAGAATAAAAAATGCACATATCATAATAATAAATGGACAAAAACCTAATAAAATACACACTTAGCAAACATGATTATGTGCCGGTTTCTTTCACGTTTCAAGTTAAGATTCCAAACATCACCAGACTCAAAATCGGTCAAGGAATACAATCTAGAAAAGCAAATTCTCTTACATTTATTTAATTTGTCAACACTTATCCAGACCAGGAAAATACAAAACCCAAATTTTAGACTATTCCACTCCACACAGGGAATCCTAAATCTGGGTGATTTGCAGTTTTCAATATTGTAATATAGCCATTTAGAAGGATGCAAATGTGTTAAAAATCCTTTTCGTTGTAATTTTTTTTATGGTTTATAAAAGTTATTAAAATTTAAAATTCCATTTGAAAACAATGCATCCTTTTCCTTCCTAGTTTATGTTCGTCTATCACACAAAGATCCAAGAAAATATTTCAATTAGTATAAGTACTTTTATGCATTGCTGTCCTTCCTTATGCATTAATAAAGTTGAAAATAAAAAAAAGCAGACTCATATTGCCATAAACAGAAAGTATTACAATAAAATTAGCCGTTTTAACTATTTCTTAAATGGATTTCAGGAACATTGCATTTCTTAGTCATTTCAAACAGGAACATACTCATTAAGAGAAGTCGGACAAAACTTTGTGTATGAATTGTTTACTAAGACCTAAAGCATTAGAAAAACATATAAAAAAAAGCTTTTTATAGGGCAGCCATATTGGGTTAGAAGAATTCCTAAATTTCCCAATTTGAATTCCAACTTTCTGGGACCTTCCTGTTTATTTTCAACCTTGGAAGTTGAAAACAAAACTGAATTAAAATAGAATGCAAGATTAAATACCATCCTTAAACCAAACTTGTGGCCCCAGTGGAAAATACCTGCATTTTATTCTCTTTTTATGTCTTCATGCCCAGACCAAGTGTAGACAATTGTGGCCAAGACCATAGAGGGCGATAGAATGATGGAAATGAAACAAATGGGAAATAAAAATGTGGGATGTTTGAAACCTATAATCTTATTCACATGTTTTCCTCTTATCATGCAGCTCCGCTTTGAATAAAAAAAAAAAACCACTGAAACCAAGATATCACACAAACAGGCTTTTATAGTTGACAAGCATGACACCTAGGTTGCTAACTATATATACATACGACTCATGAGAACCTGAGAATTAGAATAGATATCACATAAGATTCATACTCACTGTTTTCTATTGTTGGGTCATAGGAGTCCACAAACTGGCCTTCCACAAACTGAATTGTCAAGGAAGACTTTCCTGAAAAATAAAAATGATCATGAGGTATAATCACATATTTTTTTCTTCCACTAGATTTTTCCATCATTATTCTTGAATACAGCACTGAAACAGCTTCGTTTGCAATAAGCTCTTATTTATCTTCTGAAGACCTTCCCCATATGATAGAAAATAACAGATTTGTGTTTAAAGTTCTTCTTTACTGCTCTTACATAACATTTAAATTATCTAAGAAACCAAATGTTTGCTTGTGATTAGCCAAAGCAGTTATTCTGTGTGACATTAACTTGATCGAGTTAACTAAACTGTTCCTTCCCACTACCACTACATGCCTGCTCAGGATAAGACATGACTGCAGAGTCAGTGGAATCAGCTGGGCTTCATAACTTTGCACCAACTCTCATGAAAAATTGAAGAATTTCACTGCATTGTGCTACAATTACGACAAAATCAGATTGAGTGCGATTAAATTAGTCTCCAAATCTGACAGAATTGTCCTGGATTCATTTGATTACACACATTTTCACATACCTGGATGGGAAATTTGGACCTATTTGTCTGGCAAAGTGCCTTGAGATCTGCTGTGAGTCGCTATAAACGTATTGAATTAAACTGAAACCTTATGCAACCAGTCGAAACCCGGGCTTTCTGTCGTTTCTGCAGACATGCTGCTCTCTAATCGCGTTATCTCCGTGTGCCATCTTGCCATCCTCAGCATCCTCCCAGCGCATACAAATTGCGCTTCTTCTGTTTCGGATGCGATACATTAATCCACGCAGTGATGCGTCACATCCACAGGACCGCCAGGCCTCTACGGAGCGTGGCACTGACTAACATGGCTCCAGGTTGAGGGTCACTGATGGATACCTAACCAGATGATCGGTGTGTGTAAAAATATCCGCCTTGAATCGCACATTTGTGGCCTATACTGAAAATAAACACAAGCCCACGTTTCACCTGGTGGCGCTTATTCGCCCGTTCAGAGATGTTGCGTGACGGATCTTTCTCCGCCTGTAATTTAAGTCTATTATAGGAGGCGTAAACCGCCCTCATAATGGACTTATGCTGAGTCGAGAGGCCGCACAGATCTGCCCTAAGCCTCCCATCCTATGTTACCTTTTCTGAGTCATCCCTCCCAGTCAGCGGCGCCGGCCGGGAACTCACCTACGGATCTGTACCCGAGGATGGCGATTTTTCGTGACTTTGGCTGCGGCATGTTTCGTTCCCGGTTATAACATCCAGTCCTCGGGCTGTACCGCAACCTCCAGCGGGAATGGCATCCAAATAGACTCAAGGGGAGCTCAGATCCGACATGCAGCGTCCAGATGGCGGCGGGAGACCCTCTTTTTTCGACGTGTTCTGTATTTGATTATATTTTTTTAAAAAATGCGATTTCACGTCATGTATAAAAAAGCATGGAGTATCTTCTGATCTACAATAACTGCGTCACTCCCCTTTGCAATTTAATGAATAAATAATTACTGCTCGGGTCTGATTGGCCGAAAGAAGAGCAGAGGCAGGTCTAAATGCGCCTACTTGCTTTCTGATTGGATGCCACAGCTTTTCGTCAAATAGTTCTGCATTGTGATTGGTTGTGACTCGCTCCATGACGTGCTAGGTGGTCAACAGCAATGTCATTCATATCTTTAGGGTCAGGGAGCACAAATTCCAGCTCTAACAAGGATTCATTCTTTTATCTGTGGTAGTAAAGTAAGATTAATATCTTAAAAATATAAAATAAGGTTATTAGGTGTCCCACAGACCGCAAATGAGCCCCTATTTATGACGCAGTCACAGACTTTAATGCATTTTGTTGGGATTGTACAGTGTGTGATAAACATAAGCTAGTGCATAATTACAAAGGGGAATTAAAACAATACAAGATATTTTGCTGTTTTACAAAGAATCCGAAGGTTGTAGTACACTTTGTGTTCACCGCTGTATGATTTTCCGTCAGTATTCTGAGGCATAAAAGGATAATTTGTAGTTTTCCCTCACATAAACACTATTTTAGCTAAATGTAAGGACTGTAATCAAGTTTATTTGTAAAGCAAATTAAAGCAGCAAGGCAGTTCAAAGTGTTTTACACCATAAAAACATAAAAAGTAAGGAATATGAAACAAATGTCATTATCAAAATCATCAAGCACATCAGATTTACTAATTAATGTTCCAATTATTAGGAATCAAAGGCAACATGTGGGTTTAGCGCTGATTTAAAGGAACAATGTTTTAGCTGTTTTGCAGTTTTCGAGAAGTTTGTGGATTGTCAGATATCTGAAAACAGTGTTGTTGTTTCGTGTGTAATATATACATTTCTGTCATTCAGCGTTATTTATATGGAAAAACATCTGATTTTTATGGTAAGTTGGTAAAGGAAGCAAAAGGAAACAAAAATCTCTTTGTACAAATTACAACATTTACAAGTTTACAAGATTACAAGATTTAAGATTTATGTTGCATTTCTTCCCAACAACTATTTTTAAAAATGGTGATTGAATAGTTGTATCTTTTCTCTTCTTCTACTGTCACAAAGTAGAAGAACCTCTGATAATTTTTTTTTTAGAACAAAAGACACAGCAAAAAGAATATTAATATTACCTGAAACTAGATGAGCATGAGTCTTGGTTGAGTTAAACAGCCAAGACATTCAGATTCAAACAAATATTTTATTAAACTTTTAAGTATTGTGATACTGTCCTGCGACACACTGGCGACCTGTCCAGGGTGAACCCCGCCTCTTGCCCGAAACATTTGCTGGAGATAGGCACCAGCACCCTTCCTGACCCCACTAGGGACAAAATGGATGGATGGATGGATGGTATAATACAACTGAGTTGCAGCATATGACAAGCAATGTGTAAAGTTTCTTACAGCAAAATAGAGGCATAATGTTTAACTAATGTTGTGGATGACTTCTAGTAATTGAGACACAACAGTAAAGCGACCAGAAGTGCCTAATATTATCAGCTTCTGCCTCGTGACATGCTGGCAGCTTCAGTCTATGATGATGATGATGATGGTGATGATGGGCTCTTGGTGTTACAGTAGTGTTGTTTAAGTGTCAACAGTTCTAGTTTCTCTGCAGGAACTTGTCTGTTTTCCGTTAGTTTGATCCATCAGAGAATGTGCATGTTATAAATAAAATACATTTTCATATAAAAACTATCTTTTTGTTGGACAAACTGTATTCGACGGCTTTGGCGTTCTGGATTAGACAGCAGGTATTATACAGCGCCCTCCGGTGGGCAGAATTGGGAACAGTGATGTTCAGGAAGGACGGTCGTGTGAGGATTCCTGATATTATAGCTTGAAGAAATCCTGAACTGAGTCACTGAGTGTTAACTGTTAGTTTCTATGTGGACCTGACTGCTACTTGTGGCCTTTGAGGATCAGACAGAGGGTTGAAGTCTGGAAATGTGTCACCAAAGAGGGAAGTTTTTTTTTTATTGATTTTATTTTGTTCAGGAATAACACTTTAGCACATTTCACAGTAAATACCATTAAAAAAAAATCACAGCCTCTCCATATGTGACTAGCACCAGGACCAACGCATTTAGCTGCTAACTGCGAGGCAATTTATTTATGTATTGGATCCTGTTTATCCTGTAGAGTCCAGTGGTCATTGGGTAAGAGGAAAGGTCCACCCTGAACATGTAGCCGGTCCATCACAGGGCAACACAGACACACAGAACAGAGAAATATGCACACAATTACACATAACTTAGAAAGACCAATTAGCTTACCAGTCATGCTTTTTTCTCTAAAGTCATGTTTTGAACTGGAGTACCCTGAGAAAATCCATGCATGAATATGGAAAGAGCCCAGACAGTTGGTCGTGTTGGTCCTGCACTTTAAAGCTCTTATTAATACAAAAAAACATGAAGGTTTATAGTTCTAATGTGACAAAACACAAAACAAGTTGTGAATACTGCAGCAAGAATCTGTATACATGCTATCTTAATATTTTAGATGTTCATCAACACTGAGAAGAGGACTAAAGATTGAAAGCAAAAGTCTCCAGGATTGTGCATGTCATCGACCAACAGGTGGAGACGCAGACAAGCAAAGCTCTATGTCAGATCAGCCAAGTTTTTAAGTCTGTTAAATGAAACTCCTGGTGTTATCTATCATTTTAAAGCTCATGATTAATTTAGTTTTTAATTTCTCCTGTCGGCATATTTCCTTTTTTATTGCTGTGTTTTACCACTTCTCGCTTCATGTACACCTAGGATTTTATTAAATGCAATATAAATAAATCAGTTTTTTATTTGCTTACAGAAACTAAAAAGTTGAACATACATTGCATCAGAGCCAAATCCTGATTTTCTGAGAAAGGTTTTAAGAATACAGACATATAGAATCCATAAATGACTTTTATTTTGCTAAAAAATTCAACTGAACTGTTGCTAAACTTTTCTCTTGCTTGCCTGAAGTTTGGCCAGTAGGTGTCCCCATACACCTATTTGTGGCCCCCAGAAATGCTTGCAGACCTTCTGCTGGAGCGCTGAAGCAGCTGTCTGCTGTCCCCTCAGAAATAAAACTGCCTAATCACAGTTTATTTCCACTCTTGTGATGCCTTGATGTTTGAACTTTGCTTGGCCAAACACCTCAACCAGCTCACACACATCACTGATTATCTGTTCCAGCACTGTACTTGATTATGATTATTAAAATGCCCACATCCTAATATAACTGAGACCTTAAGCCAAAACCGCAGGCATGCAACAAGACAATAGGTACTCAGGCTCCAATTAGTGGGTTAAATCCAAATGCAGACAATGGAATTCATGGCAGGCAGGGTGTGATGATGAGAGGGTCTTTTGACTCCACAATTAAGGTGTCAATCATTCCTCGGTGTTTCAGTTGACAATATGGCTCTTTCATGTCCCCTTGGTGGGATTTGGTGGGCAAAACTCTTGCAAAATTTGTATTCTCTCACAAAAGCCTGAACGATATCCAGCTTTCCCTCCCTGTGAGCGATCAGCCCCCACCCCCTGCTTTCCTGTCACATCCTGGTCCATTACTTCTTAATCACAGACATGTCCAGTAAGACCCAACTGTTTTGCCTCCACACACACTTCCCAGCAGCAGACAAGGGAAATCACTGCAGTCAGCAATATGTGACTTGTTCTGCATGACATTGTGTGCCAGAAGGAAGGGAAATGATGCTTGCCATCACTGAGTACTGTACACATACAATGCCTTTGCCTTGTAAAAGTATTCACACCCCTGAATGAATTTCACCCACAAAATTCAGTGTTTTGTTGGGATTTTATGTAATAGTCCAACAGGCATGGTTTAAAATGGGGTTTCTCATTAAAAATAACAAAATAAAGTGGCATGGATATGTATTCACCTCCACATTTACTCTGATACCTCTAGCAGTCAACAGCCCACTGGTAACTCTGAAAAATCTTGCTTTGTGATTTCTTCATATGTGTTTGTTTAGCTTTAAAACCCAAAACACTCCCCCCCTTACAATTGGTTTGACAAAGACTACGAGTTTAGTCTTTGTGGAGGAGTGACAAACCAAGTCTTGTTTAAAGTTTGCCAGAAGCCATGTAGAGGAAACGGCAAACATGTGGAAGAATTTTTCATGCTCAAATGAGACCACAGTTGACCTTTTTCACTGCTTTATGCAAAACTTTACATACAAGAAGGCTCACATTTTGAACAAGGCATCTTCACCATGAAATATGGTGGTGGCACCATCATGCAGTGGGGATGCTTTTCCTAGAGTTGTTACAGTTGATGTAAAGACGGGTAAAGCCAAATACTAATCAATACTGGAAGAAAACCAAACTAAAGGCAGCAGAAAACTGAAGAATGTCAAGGAGGTTCACCTTCATTTCTGACAGAGTTTTAGCTATTTTGAACAAAAAATAAAATATATAATGGGAAGTCATTTCCAGCTCTGACCCCTGGAGGTAGACAGTGGATGGATGGATTCAAGTCTCTGTGCAGATTAGTAGAGATCAACCCTAAGAGATTTGCAGATGTAATTATAATTTAACAATTGTGTGTAACTTTCCCTTGGTCTATCACAAAAAAGCACTGTAAAAGAAACACTCCTGCACACGAACTGTCATGCTTAAACAAACGCTCCCTCAGAAAATTATGATGGCCAAGAATAGGTTACACTGGTAACACTGCCGTGTTCCAGTTGGGGATTACCGTGTTACTAGATAGGCCAACAATAAATATCCCTGCCTGCAAGTACAACAGGTGTCTGACAAGATTGTTTCACTTTAATAAAAGGCTTACACAAGCTTCAGACAAATATCACATTAAGCTGCTTCAGACGAGCTGGCATTTTCCTGCTTCATCCCATGAGGTATGAAAATGTTCTCTTTCCACTCTAGCTTTAAATCTCGGAGAATGTCATGTGCAGCGAGAGGCAGATGTTGTCAAGGTGGCAGCGTTGTGTGTAATGTCACCCGATCAGATCAGCATTCCTGTCACGAAACCCCCTCCAGAGGGTGTGGCGAAAAAAAAAAAACAGAATAAAAGTTTCCCTTTTTTATTTTCAGTCTGCGATGAACATGCAGCTGGAGCTTGTGCCTCTGAACTGGAGGGGTGAATGGCACCGGCGCCAGCCCCTTTCAAGCTAGCTGTGAAAGCACCCCTGGCTCTGTTAGTATGCCAGCCTGAGCACCAGTCAGCCACATCCTCCAGCTGGGCATGTGCCACCACTGGGCACCTGGACCTTCTCACAACCCTCATGAAACAGAATATATATTTAAGATCACGCCATGCAGATCACAACATTGGGTCTATGGCGGCATGGTGCCTGCAGGGCACCTGCACCTGGGTTTCATTCATCTTATGCAGACTTTCATCACTGTATTAGGCTTTTAGAAAACTTTTAAGAGACAGATTCACTCTTCAGGCTGTGCCTCAAACACTGGAGTGTGTCCAGAGTCACCCAGGCCTGAAAGACAGCCATCGTTATCCAACTCTCACAAGGTGTCATTGTAGGCATCCTGTGATTACCATATCAGCACCACATGAAACATTTATGGCTTGCTGGCAGTGATGCTCTGGCAGGCATCCTAATTTTTCCAACAGGGCTTGTCAAGTTGCATTGTTTAAAGTTCTGGTGGCATGAGCAGAAAAAAAAAACATTGGCCCTGAAATCTCTGAAAGCTCTGTCACTTCTAGTCTAAGCCTCAGCCTGGAAATATGAATTTCTCTGCAGCACTTGTAACACTCAACCAAGCAACATTTCATGTAGATTCACATTAAATTATTCATGACTGGAATCTCGCCATTGTTTTTTTTTTCTGCTACAATTTACTTATAAACAAAAGTATGAAAAATACTGTCATCATTTGTAAAAATCTTGCTTTAAAACAGTGACTGAAACCTGTCAGTTTCTGCTTCATAAAGTCAGTTTCGGATTACTGATTATATTCTGGCAAGTACCAACCGGTGCAACTTTCCAGTATATGATGATCTCATCTGTGCCCCCTGCTGTGCCGTGTCACAAAATCCAAGACAGACCCCTGAATAAAATATTTTTAGGGTCAAATAGGACATCAAAATTTACTTTGCTTCCTCAAGTTTAGATCCATTTAACCCACTTTTTCCAAGACATCATGACATATGCCGAGGTAGGAAAGAGTGAGACACCATGCGTTTGTCCACTGTTAAGTCGCTTATCAGCATATTTCAAAAAATGTCTTTTAATAAACTGAGCTGCACTGTTTCTGTTTCGTAAGGAAGGAACCATAGATATTTGCTACGTCTTTTCTTTAGGGTTTTAAAATTTTGAGGATCAAATTAAACCGCCATCTTAAAGTGACAGTTTTTCTCAAAGTTAGAAGTAAAACTGTACTGATTGTTCCATCGTTTCTGTGCGAGGCTCGGTGTTCTGTGGCAGTAAGCAGGTGAGACCCAGATTGGTTGCTTCGCGGTACTTCATCACCCTGCTTTGTTGTTGTCACAGCCACAATTGGTTTGTACTTCCCATCTGCTGCATCAGCAAAGTCACGACTGATTTGGTCACTTTGGAGCTCGGTTAGCTTTGCTCACTTCCATTCCAGCCATCGTTACAAATGGTGTCTTTACACTGCGGAGTTAACCCGGATAGCTCCGTCTCCTGGGTGCCTTTATTATCTATTCATCATGTTGTCCCAGTTTACTGTATCTGAGGGTGAATCTGGCTGTCTCAGTGCAGATCTAACTACACATACCTGGCACGCGGCTTGGGGCGAGGGATTAGAGGGATTATAAAATACTCGGTGGAGGTGTTTCTCTCTGAGTTGATAAGGTGAAAACATATTCTGAGAAGATGCAGTTTGTGTTTGTGCTCTTTTAACACTAACATGCCTTCAGACAATGTTTGCATATGTTAAAAATAGCTTTAATTCTATGCTGAACATTTGCACAAGCAGCCAGGGGCAACTTCAGTGTGTCCAATCTTGTGAAGAAAAGAGTATTGGAGACATTAAAATGAAATGTTCTTGGCCTCGTATCCATCCCTCTGAGCAGGCTCGATGGACACTCCTCCCCGCTCATTTGCATTGCTGAGCAGATCCTTTGTGTCACCTGGAGGTTTGGAAAGAGCAGCATTGCAGCCAATTTCCAGATGGCAATTCACATGTTTGACATGTCCTCAAATTCTGTCAAAAAAAATGTGCTGCCTCTTCCCACTGACTCCATTAGCTAGAAGGAGGGGGGAGATGCATGCATTTGCACAAATGGAAAGTGTCCACCAGTGTGAATATTCACATCTGCACATGCTGAATAATAGACGATTACTAGCTCAGGTGCAGCCCTGTTTTCAGGCTTTTTTCCCTTTGCACGGTGCTAATTTTATCTGAAAGGGCATGCTAAATGCATAATTCTTGTTTCTCAGACCTGATCTTGTATTCTGTCTAAAGAGGTAACACATTCTTCTGTGAAAGCATTGGTTGCAGGGAATAATATGTCTCCCATATAGACTCAGGAGCCTGAGGTCTTGGCATCTGTTCCTAACATTTCAACAGGATCTAGACACCTACAGCAGCCTCTCCAACAATGAGGCCATATATCATCTGTCACTGCCAGAATCCCCCAAAGTAATGAACGAGTAATAATGGCATATATGTTAAAGTGAAGTCTCAAAAGGTAGCTCATCCAGAGTCATTATTGTGCCACATAAGCAGATGAGTTTCCTCAAATGAGATCATTTTTGTCACCCTGAGGACAGCGGGGTGTTTCTTTTTTCAGGTTGAATAAGTCATCCTCATTTGGCGCTAATGGGGCTCCGTATTAAGGTGTTGCTTGTAAGAGGAACGGTGAATCCCATTTTCTTTTCATTTAAATTGAAAGCTTTTCTTCCTCATTTTGTTGTTATGCTCAAAGTAGAAATTTGACTCAAAAAGTCACGCATGGCAAGCATCATTTGTCACAATAACATGAAAACATGTTACAGGGTGGGGTTATAGAGACCTTTTTTTTACAGCAAGCATTTCTGGAATCTTATGTATAGTCATGAAGCAAAAGGAAAATGATGCAGATATTTTACAAACATAAAACCCTAAAAGTATGGAGCACATTTGCATTCAGCCCACTATGTTACAAATTCTGCTGTTCTCTGAAGGCCTCAGGAGTTTGCTATGAAACATTAGTGAACAAACAACATCCTGAAGATAAAGGAAAACAGACAGATCAAAAGGTAAAACTATGGAGAAATTTAAAGAAGGGCTAAGCTATAAAACAATATCTCAAGCTCTGAATATCTTGTTGGGCACTGCAGCTGCAGTTCTATATGGGCATCATCCACATGAGCCGAAATGTTTGGCAAGAGAATTATTAATCAGAAAACCAATGAAAGTTTCCATTGGCAACTCTAGAGGAGCTTTAGCGATTCACAGTTCACATGTGAGGGACAATGAGAAAGTTATTGTTGAAACAGACCCACTGTTCACCACTGCTTTAACAATGGACTGGTTTAGATCACAGCATATTTATGCTTTTGAATGGCCCAGTTTAAGTCCAGACCTACACACAATTTTGGATTCAGTGGCAAGACTTGAAAACACACATTCATAGAGATTCTCCATCCAAAATGAATGATCTTGAAGCTGAATTGCAAAGATGAATTGGCAAAAATTACAGCAAAGTTAGCATAGACTTTTTGCAAGGCATTGACATTATTGGTTGGAATGTGCCACCATACGACTAACTTTCTATAACCCACCAGTTTTCTCAATTCATAAATGTTTGCTATTTCTTGGTAATGCAATGCTGTTTAGACGTAATAGGTATATTTATGAAGATTCATAGCATGTTTGACAGTATTTTTTCTGGATTTTGTGTTGTCTCGCTGGTGATGCATTTGCACATTGAAGGATGGTGTGCTCTGACAGATACAGCTGAGGTGTTGCTTTTCTTGTAAAAAAGATGATAGCAGGATATGGCTCTCCCCAGCTGGATGAGAAATTTGCAGAGGCACACAGATCTGTGTAACATCCACATAGCAGAACTCACCCAAACTACACGGTCTGGGGTGAAAGCGCATTTCCAAGCACCGACACCAGAAATCCAGTACTCAGCGTCTTTTTCACTACACACAGTATTTTGATGTTGAGATATTGACATTTCGAAAGAAAATCCCAGATGAGATTTGCTGCACAAGCAGGGCATCTGCTTGAGTGGTCAATGCACCTTAGCAGCTCTGATGTCCAATTCTGCACAGACACAGTCGAGCCTATCACTCATAAGTGCTGATGTTGCCTTGCTCACAGCAAAGCCACAGAGTCCCCAGAGGTAAGTATCACTGCTAACTGTCATCCTTGTACTTTGATTACTGCACTGGGAGGAGAGTGATGACCGTGGCTGCTTCTAGTCCTGCTCAGACTCAGGAAGCCTTATGAGATCACAAAGGGGACTTTCAGTCTTTCGGTTTGGTTTATCATTTCTATTAGTAAAAAGTTTTCTACAAGGAAACCCAACTGCTTGAGTCACTGAGTGTGCAGCAATCCCTCATTCTGAGCAAGGTTTTGGTGAGAGGTCCCAAAGGACTTTTGATGTGAGCCTGTCCAAGAAGCGATATACAGCTCAGTGGTTAATCACAGGATCAACTGAACTTTCTATGGAAGAAAACAGAGTTACTGGCAGCAGTACATCTTTCTAGTGGAGGGTGACAGCTAAACATAAATTCCCTGGGTCAGGAGTACCTTTTTTTCCATCCATCCATCCATCCATCCATCCATCCATCCATCCATCCATTCATTCATTCATTCATTCATTCATTTTCTATACACCCTTGTCCCAAATGGGGTCAGGAGTGGCACTGGTGCCTATCTCCAGCGAACATTTCGGGCGAGAGGTAGGGTACACCATGGACAGGTCACCAGTCTGTCGCAGGGCTTTTATTTTGGAATAAAAGACCAATAAGGAAAAGAAACTGAGGGAGAACAAGAAGCTAATGGCAACAAAAATAGCAAATAAAAGGAGAATCCTTTCGGACCCAGCTAAGATGAGATCTCAAAACAGACAACATAAATCTCTGCCAAGAAATTCAGCACTGAAAGCAAATGGATACATGACGCCGCAAAATTACAGTCACATTGATTTTCTTTTTAAAGATATTTACAGTAATGCAAAAAATTATATCCACATAAACATCCTGCACCCAATGTGTTTCTCTTAACACAAATTGAAAAATGAAAGAGTCTATTTATGGTTGAGGTTGTTCAATCTTCCATAATACTTTGCATTCATTAACAATCATTAAAAAGCCTTGAAGCGTTTTGCCTAAAAACTTTTCCTCATCTCACAGACCTTAGTTTGCCCTTGAACTACTTCCCCTCCACCAAACCTGACAGCTGATGTTCAGAGACATTTCTGAATGATTACCTAATAACACTTTTTCACCTATATATAACCCCTCTCTGCCTTCGGGGCATGAATTATTTTGAATCTGAGTGTGCAAGGTGGCTGTTTTTAACAGAGCAAGCTTTAAGAAGTCAGAGTGTTTCGCTTTCATTGTCCCAATAATATGGAATGCAACTATGTGAGTTGTCAGTTAAAGAAATAATAAATGTGTATATTTTCAGTTCAAGCAAATACTGAAAACATATTATTTAAATTGTGTTTGAAATTTTGAAAAGAACATGAACAAATACCCTTGAGCAACAACTGCTGGGAAGTACTTAAGAAAAATGTCTTCAGGGACGGCGCATTAAGAAGTTTTTACCGCCGCGGTTGCTGGAGGGAAAGGCAAATTCAAAAATGTAAATGTGCTTCAGTGTACTATTTCATGTAAAGAGAGATACTTCCCTTTGGGGGCGATATAAGTGAGATTAAATAGCAGAATTAAGTAGCAGCAGAGTTATAGGAACATACCGGAATACTCTGTGTCCTTTTGCACTTGAGACTGAAGGAGCTCATACTGATGTATTATGATGGTGCTTAGAGCTGTTGCTGGTTTGACGTGTGAATAATGGTGAGAAGAACTAGACAATGATGTTATGATGGATGTGTAAAATGTTGTGCATAACAGAATTCTTAAACCTGTTGTAATTCAATTTATACAGACAAAGTAACATAAATACTGTTTTCCTTTGAATAAATGTGTCTCTTATTTTAAGCCTACACTTGCTTACTACTTTAGCTTGATCAAAATGTGAAGAAACTAACCCTTAACTTCCTATTTCTATGATTTTGAATGATGTGGAACAGAGGCACATTTCTTTTATTCACTTTTTAAAATAGAAAAGGATAGAGAACATATCACTTGAGATCTGTTTGGCTAAAGTTGCCCATGTCTGCTTCAAATCAATTCATCCATTTTCTATATTGATGCCGTGGGCTGATGTCTATCTGGAGCCATCATTGGATTAAAAACATTGTAGACCATCAATAGATTGCCACTGCCAGTCTATCACAGGGCAACCAGGAGACAGACAATCATATAAACATAAGCACACACACAACTTCAGACCTAAGGCTAGCCTAGAGCCAATGAATATAAAAGGCATATTTTTGGTCTGTGGGAGGAAGTCAGAGTACTGAGAGGATCCACTCATGCACAAAAAACATGCAAAACCCATTCAGAATGTCTCTGGCTGGGATTTAAACCTACGACCTTCCTGCTGCAAGGCAACAGTGGCAACTTTTGTACAACTGGAACTGTGACAAACCAGCCAGGATTGAGTTTATCTTGACACCACAAAGAAGAGTGGTGAGGGAGGCAGGCAATAAACAAACTCCATAGCTCACTGCTGCAGAACCTTGTTGCAATGACTAGCCAGGGGTCTAGGAAAAAAAATCTAGATATATATAAGAAAAGTGAACAAAAAATGGCGAAATATGTGTACACAAATAAAACAGCCATTATATTGTACTATTATGCAAGTTATAGGGTTGTTTACTTTTGTTTCTCACACAAATGTAAACATTTGGAGTTAGAAAAACACTACTGGGACTTTAACTAAGCCAGGATCTTTGGTTAAGCATAAGGCAGAGCTTTTCTCTTAAAGTGGTTCTGGAATTAAAACAGAAAATGGATAAGTATCTGTACTTGGTGCTACATAAAGATCTGTGATGCTGTGGGTCAGTTTCCCATATAAAGCTCTTGTGAACCTTGTTCAAGTATATGATACTAATAACTCATGGTATCAGTAAATACAAATCTGGTGGCATCTGTACCTTTTAGTCCTACAACGGGATAATGATGCAAAATATATGGCCAAATTAATGGGAAAAATTTTCCAGGTACACAAACTTACCCTTATTCCTGGGCCAAGTCAGTCTTCAGAAATACCCAAGATCCTCTCTCTGTACTAAGCACTGCTATGTTGAAAAACACTGGCTTTTTCAACAGGCCAAGTGCAAGAATACAAGTCTTGGAGGATTGCTTTGTCGCTGAATAAATGCATTTAGCATAAGATTATGTATGTAAAGATAATTTTTACGTGTCTTTAAAAAGAGGGTGCAAGTAAAGGTAGAGGGTTCTACATGTGGTTATTTCTATGATCTGTAATAACATTATTAGCTGTAGCAGTGGCCTCAAGTGACTGTGCTCACACAACATCTCATGCCTGCCTTTCGGTGGGTGGGGATCTAAATGGCATGTGTGTGCTTGAAAAGTGACAGGGGCAGCTGAGGAATGAAATCCAGTAAGAAAGGATCTGGGACATGCAGATCACAGGGTCTGTAGTACAGCGCTCTGTCGCATCAGCTTGGTGAGGAAAAACTTAGCCAGGAATCAATGTGAGTGTTACGAGCAACCAGGCAGTACAGTGAAACTGCTGCTGACAGCGTTCAAGAGCCCTGGAGAACAAGCAGCTGCAATTGTCTTTAGCAGACTTCTCATTGCTTCAGGAGTTGGTGATTGAGTTAATTGCATGCTGTTATAAGTGACGGAAACATTATCGCTACGAAGGTGATGGGTGGGAAGCAGTCCCGCAGCCTGTCCAACTCAGAGTTGAACGAGGTGAGTGTGGGCCAAAGGAGGAAGGGTGCAATTAGAGACGAGCAACCCAGCCTGTCCTGGGCAGCGGAAAGGATCCGTAAACAAACCAGCGTACACTTTGGTTTCAGTACTCTGAGTTTAGCCATGCGGGGGTTGGATGAAACCCCTGCCGAGCTGTGGGAGCTCCAGGACCTTCAGAAACTCAACTTGTCCATGAACTGTCTGTGCTCCTTGCCTCCCACTCTGGGTTCTCTGGACAATCTGGTGATTCTCAACTTGTTGGGAAACAACCTGTCCACCCTCCCCCCTGAGATTGGCCTGCTGAAGAAGCTTCGCGTGCTGTTCGCCTGTCGCAACCGCCTGAGTGAGGTCCCTGAGGAGCTGGGCTCCTGCACACACCTGGAGGTGCTGAGCTTGGCCAACAACCAGATCTCCAGCCTCCCGAGCAGCTTGGCTGCCATGCATCATCTGACCAAACTCAACCTCAGTCACAACCGCATTGTTCACATCCCCACCTGTGTCTACAGCATGAAAGGACTTGTATTCTTGCACTTGGCCTGCAACCGCTTGGAGACCATAGCAGATCAGATTCAGGACCTGGTTAACCTGAAGATCTTGATTGTGGAGGGAAACAGCATACACACTCTTCCAAAGACTTTGTGTTTCTTGGATTCATTAGAGCTTCTGAATGTGGACTTTAACGAGCTGCAAAGTGTGCCTGATGAGATGTACCAGCTGAGCAGACTCAGGCGGTTAGCCTGCCACCCACTGGATAAAGGACTTCATATAATTCACAACCCGCTCCTCAAGCCTATCCATGAGGTGCTGCAAGGTGGACTCAGTGCCCTGTATAACTACCTCAAGCCTACTTAAACAAGCACCACTGTTTGTGTGTGGGGTGTGTGTGTGTGTGTGCTGTTTGATGATTCTTCGGCACCCTGATGGCCATGCACCATTTGACCAAACTCAGTCTGATGTTTCTACAGCAATGGTCTCAAACTCCAGTCCTCAAGAGCATGTGTCCTGCAACTTTTAGGTGTGCTTCAACATACCTGGCTTCAGTGTTAGCTCATTAAGCAGGACTTTGTGGAGGCTAGTGAAGAAGTTTAGTCATTTTATTCAAGCGTGTAGGACATTTATGCAGGACTCTGGCCCACAAGGATTGCCGTTTGAGGTCACTGGTCTACAGCATGATAGGCCTGGTCTTTTTTCACTTGGAAGAAATGGCTTCCAAATGATTGCAAGCCATTGCTAACCAGATTCAGGGCCTGGTTAATCTGTTAATTACATGCACACATAAAGATTCTGTGTTTCTTGGAGTTCTCAGGGCTTCGTAATGCAACAACTGAGCAGAGTCAATGAGCTGGCATGCCTTCTAATGGATATTTGCCATTTACCGTATTGGATTTTATATTATTTAGAACTAGTGGTGGTTTTTAATAAGGAGGATATGACTCTCCACCCAGGATGGCATGGCCTGAAGAGCCCCATTAGCACTTAAATAAATGACATTTCTAGTTGATGAGGTTCAGGACACTCTGATACTTTGACCAATGTAAACACAGCAAGAAAATATGTCTGATAAATTATGCTACAGTTGGTGTCTGAGCTGGAGCTTTGAGGTTGATCCTAATTTTAAGTGGTATATCACTGTTTAAAAAAAAAAAAAAAATAGGGCTGGAAAAATTTGTCCTTCTGAATATGAAATAGCTTTTGTGAAACACAAGACAAATATTGAACACATCACTATATTTCTGATACATTGCATATGACAAAAGGATTTGGTGTTGTGGTACAAAAACATGAGCTGTATTCATGAAAGAGTTCACTGCTGTAATATAACTCCTCTCTTAAGCTTGTCCAGGACGCAATGCAAGGTTAAATAATTGCTCTCTGCAGTTACCTTAAGCCCAAATGAGGAACTGTTACCATGTGCTTTAAAATTTGTGTTCAAAGCATGATTATTTTTGCTATAAGCTTAATATTGTTTAAAATTGTTCACTTTATCACTATGACTCTGTAAAGATATTCTGAATTTTGCTTGAATAGCATTATAGTTCTTCGAACTCGCAAATCCAGTTTTGTTATGTAATGAGGTCAAGATAAGTTGTTCAGCTGGTGTTAAAAATTCACAAGTCTACATTTGGGTGCTGATTGCTCATCAGCTGATCCTGGTGTTGCAGTGTGAGTCTGACAGGGGTAAGTTTAACTACAGAGCAACTCTCCTCATTGTATTCAGGTCACAGGGATCAGGTGTGTAAAGTCAGTGGAAAGAACAGCAGAGCAGGGCAGGGATTGTTGAAGATTCCTCAACAGATTAAAAAGAAGCACACACACGCCACATGGAGACAATTAAATGTTGTTCCGTTCATCAGATCAAAGCATCAGAGGGTGATCCGTGTTGCACCATCAAGCAGCTGACAATAAAGATGGGAATAAAATGTTTTCCAAATGCAGTAAAGGTAGATTAAGGTTCATAGAAGTTTAAATAAGCTAAATTAATATACTTTTGATGTTTGTTTGAATTAAATTGCCAGTTTGGACAGGAAACATCAACATTTGAAAAATACATTCAGCTCTGAATGTAATCTTCACGGTCATTTCAGTTAAGCATTAAGCTGCATTAATTATGGTTTAAGTAAGTTATGTGTTTGTTAGAGGAAATCTATTGCAAAAATTCTCTAAAACTGAATGCCCACAGCATTATTTCTAAGGTTTAGGAAAACCTACTTCTTTTCTTCTAAAACAACTCAATTTCGATGCATCTAAAATACATTGTTACATATTCAGGCTTTGCCACCGGTCAAATCAAATTGCCCATTCTGAAAAAGCCCAACCAAAAACAGCAGGTGCAGTGTTCATATTCCAAAAAGTGTGACTTGTTTTGTGCTACACTGTACATCTAATCACTGAAAACATGAAGGATTTTACTCTTGTGAAAACAATCTGTTCTTAAAATTTTTTTAGAAAATTAAACATTTCTAAAGTTGTTGAGGAAAAACATACTTTGACGTAATGTAAAGCTTACTACGAGTTGAAGAAGTAGTTTTTAGCTGTTGTTTTTTTCATTGAGTTATCTCAGTCTAAAGACAAAATTAGTTATAACTGCTCAGTGGTGGTATGAAAATATGTGCATTTTCCCCCCAAAATCCCTTTCTTTTTCATTTAACTGTGTGTTTGCAAAAAGAAGGAAAGTGTTAGATTATAAAATAATCATTTGAAGAATTTCAGGTCAGTGTCAAATTATAGTGGCTAAGCCCCACAATGACAGAAATCCACTTAGGAAGTGGTTCCTCTCTGACTTAGCATTAGTTTGAAAGTTAAGAAAGGACTACTTTCTCACATCAGACTTAATGTCTGGGGTTCAAACTTGTCAATTCAACTTCAAAATCTTGAGTAACAGTGTTATGTTCATGTGCCTCTGTTATGATATGTCTGTGTGTGATATTAAATTAGTCATTTTAAGTGGAAATAAAATGATTTTTAAATTAATTTTTCCCAAACAAATTACAGAAAGTATGTTCTTTGTTTGATATTGTTTATATGTGTTACTTGAATTTCTTAGTGTTGATAAAGTTCATATGGAACATCCATGCATTTAAAAATGTTAGATAAACCAACTTCGGTCACAGGTTGCCATATTTGTTGACATATGTTAACCTAAATGACTTTAAATGCTAAATTCTGCCTTATTATTCTAAAATGAAATACAGTAAAACCAATCAATGAAGTGGTTAAAGATTATTGCATCTAGCTGAAATCAACAAAACCCTGATAATCAGCAACCTGCTGCTGTACTTTTCTATACATTTTCAGAACATGGATTGCATATTGTAGTAATCTGGTTGAACAGTGTGTTTTCAGCATTAAAAATAGCACAAATACTTCTGGTTTGGAAATATTTTAATCTAAAAACGTCAACCTGTTGTGCTATTAAAAATGTTTTTAACTTCATGTCATTAATGATTATGGGAATGCAAGAGTGTGAATTCAGGTTCATCAGGTAAAGCAGCTGCTTTGATTTAATGAGTAAGAAAAAATATCCTCATTAGTACTAATCAGCAGTATCTGTTGCAGCTCAGCCATTTTATCTACGATCGAGATTTATAAGCTCTTGTTTCTACAAGTCCTAAAACTACATTTCTAATTTTATTTCAAGTGAGACCGAGGAACGGCAGAAAAGCGACCTCTCTTGGTAAATTATTGTTACTGCATCACAGCGCCGCTCACATTCACGCACAGACACGCACACACACAGTCTATGCATTCATGATAGATGACGCCCTCTTGAATAAGTCTTTGTCCCAGATAGTGATCATGGGATATGCTGTCAAAGAAAGCACATATAGAAGTGTTGCATCGGCTTGAGCCGAATGACCCGATTTCAGGTTCTGTGTGGGGACATTAAGGGAACCTGAAAAGAAAAGTCTGACAAACATAGATTCCAAGAAATAATATATATATAAACATGACTGTGGCTATAAAATCTTAATCTCTAGATATGTATATGCATATTTTGTGTTAAAGCCCGTTGTTAGCCATGAGTAAGTCACCCAGTTAGAAATCATGAAATGCAGCATTTATATTTTGAAAATAAACAATACATAATGTCAAGAAAAACTGTGGAATGTAAAAAAAAAAACCTATAACAGTATGATATAACAGTATGAACTTTGTACAGTGAACAAAATCAACACAAAGCAGGAAACAAATCCAACTTTGTCTAAGAAAT